>CAEFZX010030518.1:0-38059 GCA_903066825.1 Alfaro cultratus | reverse complement strand
CTAGATTGCTTTATGTATGTTTTGCACGTTTCCTATGACTGTTGCTTGTGGGAAGAAACATTTCAGTAATAGAACAAATGTAAGCAACCTACTTGCATACTGTATGTGAAATGTTGTATGTAAAATTCAAGAGTAATAAATATTGTCCTAGGATCAGTATTGGACCAAAGAAAGGAAAGCAGTTGGAAGCCTTTAAAGTTGTGATGCTTTTTGTGGGTCAAATAGACTCAAAAAATTGGAACAGCAGCTGTGCAGTGGGGGCCCAATCTAATTTTTTTTCATGGGGCCCCAGATTCCTGGCAGCGCCCCTGGTTGTAGAGCGGTTGTAAGCTGTGGTGAAACATATTTATTTTACATGACAAACATGTAATGTATGTCTATAATCAATGTTCCATGTAACGCCTGCAACTATAAACTGAAAAGTGTTTGTTTATGGAAAGTAAAACTTAAAGCAATGGTTGTAAGAGGTTCTGTGAACCATGTCTGACCTGACTTTAGAAAAGCCTCCTTTTGAAGGAGATGTGCCTTTTTTTGGGGGGTGGGGGGCATCATAATGTTGAAATTCCAACTTTGTAGACAGAACCCTGTTAGCTTGGATCTGACGTCAAACCCAGCTCTGAATTCCCACTTCCAAAGGAACTGGAACACAGTATCACTGCAGACCAGAGCTTTCTCAGGCTCATCTCTGCCTCTGTTCTTTTTTGACCCCTGGATGACAATTCAAGAGTGATACTTTTAAAGTTTTGGATCAACATTTATTGATACATTTAAACAAAAAAATCTGACTACTTTAATTGTTCTATTAAAATATTCAAGGTTGGTTTATTTTTAGGACTCTGTTTTAAGGTGTAGTATGCAACTTTTATAAGAAATATTTTTTACATAGTTTTTGAAACCGTCTGTATTTTGACAGTTGTGACAGTTTAATAGGAGACAAATGTCCTGTGAAATAAACGCTCTCCTCTGCCTTCTCCCAGTGCTATCTAGAAACAACCAATCAGAGCCAGGAGGCGGGTTGTTTCTCCCATTAGCACATTGATAAGTGAATACATGAGGTTGATTGATTGGCAGCAATAAGCCCCGCCTCCTGGCTCTAATTGGTTGTGCCTGACCTGGAATGAGGTGGAGATCAATTTATACACAGATTATCTGTCACAACATGGTGAAGGTTTTAACAAATGTGTTAAAAACATGTTTTATAAAAGTTACATACAGCAGCTTTAACTTACATGTTGCTGACAAGCAAGTACTTTGCACTCAGTTAATTGTGGTTCCTGTAACTTGTGGAAAACTGCAAATAGACTTTTGAAATTTCCATCTTGTGCAGAACTAATAATGTTGAATGTTCATATGCAACCTAGTTCAACATTGTAGGCAGAAAAGAAAGAGTTTGTCGGCTGTGACAGTGTTGTTTCATGCAACATGACTTGGACTTGCCCCCCCAAAGACTTGAGACCTGACTTGGACCTGGAAAAAAATAACTTGAGGCCAGCACTGGTCCCCATGCGGCCCTTCTGACCCCTGCCCACCTTAACCTCTGCCCATCTGAGAGCATTTATGCTACTGCGGCTTTCAGAGGGGCCTCAACGCCACACCTGGCTTCCCAAATTACAACAGGCAGCCAAGGACATTCAAAATTCAAAGAGGACCTTTCCTGACCTCCATCCAGACCTCTGTTTGTTGTCTGGCTACTTCTGTAAGCAGCAAAAATACACAGGCGCTGTCTTCACGTTCAATGACACAAGTTTGTGACAGGTTGAGAAGCTCTTGGTAGTGGCAGAAGCTGGGTTTTTTTCTGGCGTATGCCATGTGGGTGGAAGCTGTGCTGAAAGACAAGCTCTTTGTCTGATGATTGTTGTGAAGCTGCCACAGCAAGCTGCTCTGAGAAAGAAATGACATGAAGAAGCAAAGAGACATTTGGGGGTTTTATGGAACTTCTTGATTTTTTATTTTTATTTTTTTCTTGTAGGTCTTCATCTACATCTGTGAGGTTAGGCTCTGTTTTAAAAGGTCTCTTCAGTCACTCATTCAGCAATGCCCTGCAGCTTGTTCTAAAGCATGCAACCTGCTCTCTCTCAACTTTTCTCTGCACAGACACAAATTCGTATTTCTAGAAACATTAGAACTTTATGTTGACTTTCACTCATTTTACTAACTTCATTTATGTCCAACACTTACCCCAACATTATCAGTGTTTTCCTAGCCCCAAGATTAACCAAAACCTGTC
Organism: Alfaro cultratus; assembly: GCA_903066825.1. Lineage (NCBI taxonomy): Eukaryota > Metazoa > Chordata > Actinopteri > Cyprinodontiformes > Poeciliidae > Alfaro > Alfaro cultratus. The sequence goes on along the minus strand of CAEFZX010030518.1, from coordinate 35,832 downwards.
TGTGCACATCTCTAAACTTAACCCTTCACCCTAAATAAGGAGGTCCAGCGCTTCAGGACCAGGCTTTGGAAGGTTTCAGCGGTCGTCAGAGGTTTAGGGAATGTTTTTGTTACTTTCTTGTGGATTGTGTTTTAGTGATTCCTGAAGCTGTTTAAACTGCAGCTAATTCCCGATTCAGGCTGTCTGAACGCGGCTTCATGGTTCTCAAATAATAAAGTGAGCCGAAACAATACACAAATAACTGTACAAATAAGTACATAAAGAAGAAGCTGCGAAAGCCACATACACCCCCGCAAAAGTTTTGACATCATGCAATTTACCATCAGGTTGTTCACTGACTCATGCTGTTTAAGGGTAAGGTTTGTGTGTGTGTGTGTGTGTGTGTGTGTGTGTGAGTGTGTGTGTGTGTGTGTGTGTGTGCGTGTGTATGCACCTATCTCTGACAGGGCTTGCGTGACTAGTGAGGAGTGTGAGCACATAGTGGGAAGGTTCCTCTTCTGCCTGAGGGAAATAGCAGTGTGTTGAATGCACCTAACCTCATTTAGTCCCACAGAAACTTTTTAAAGAGCATGTAAAACAGCATGCCCCCTCTAGTAGCAGCGCACACATGCAGTATCAGAATGCTAACACGCGTGAACGCTACAGTTCTTCCAGAAAGCCTTTGAGCTACCGTGTCAGACCAGCACAAAGACGGCAAGCTCTCCAGATTTATGGTTTTAAAACTCAGTTTTGAGATCCACATGTATTATCTTCAAGTCAGCATATTGAACTTTAAAATAACTTTTTTTTGCTTAACTACTTGACACATTTGAGGTACACAGAGTGCTCATCTCCTCACCAGCAAAACCTTATTTATTGCTTTTTAAAGTACCAAAGAGAGGCCATTTCAACTTAACTACTTGACACATTCGAGGTACACAGAGTGCTCATCTTCTTAACAGCAAAACTTTATTTATTGCTTTTGAAAGTACCAAAAGAGAGGCCATTTCAAAAGGTTGGTTGGGTAAGACAAAGCAACAGTTATATGAATCACCCTGTGCTCATTTTTAGCACAACGGCTAGCTGCCAATGAGACGGATTTGAAGACGGAATCAGTTCCAGTTTGCAGCTATAAAACTCTGAATGCCCTTCTGCATTTCAAGCAGTTTCCCAAAAATCAGGTTTCATCTGCAGACATGCTGATCATTGTTTAAAAACGGTTAGACATTATTAGGTGAAAACTTACAGAATGCTGCAAAAGTATTCCTTTTCTCAAACTGCAACCACAAACTATAACATCTCAGGTAAGTGAGAAGTGCACAGGAATCATCACCTTCCTAAAAATAATGGCCTAACTCTTTTTTAATTTTCTTTTTTTTTTTTTTTTTTTGCCAAAAGTGGTTTTGGCAAAAAAAAAACAACCCCAAAAACAAACAGAAAAACACCTTGATGTGTTAGCTAAAAATATTACTTTTGGCAAAAAATGACTTAGACCACTATTTTAGGAAAGTGACAATATAATATAAAGTTTTCATTATTATTACCATACTAAAGCAGAGAGCGGTATAGCTGGAAAAAGAAAAATCAGGTTCTCACAAAACAAAGTTACACAAAACATGCTGACAGTTGAGCGGTAGAAAGAATAGGATCTCATCAAGAGTGATACTTTTAAAGTTTTGGATCAACACTTCTCCCTTGTAAGGCTTTTGAGAGAGGAGTCAAAAGAACAGTCAGCAGCGTTCTCCAGTTCTCCCTGGGAACGCTGCAAAATGCAACGCTTATTGCATTTTTCCTAATTGGAGACAGTGTAATGTTTTTATGATGTTAATCACTTTGCTGGTGAAAATGTGCTTTACAAATAGATTTGACTTGACAACACATCCAAAGAGTGTTTTTTATTTTCTTCTTCTTCTCCCAGGAAAGCAATAAGCAATGCCCAAAACGTCGATGTTTCTGAACGAAGCAGAATAATGAGCACTCACTGCGCAAGACTCCACTGGTGAAGACAAAAACACATAGAAGCTTCTTTTTAGTTTTCTGAAGAAGATTTGGACAAGCTACTGAAATACTCAGAAGTAAATCTAGTCAGACACCAGGGAGACGCTGAGCTCTTTCTGCATCATGCACACATTTTGAAGGAAAATGATTCTGCACAGGAATCCCCAAAACTCCTCACCAAGCATGAAGTTTGCAACATTGTTGTATTTTCTGTTTTACAGCACATGTTGACTTGGTACTTCATGAAGGAACGAAGCAGAAATATATTGGAACGTTTGTGATCAGAATATGAAGACGGAAGTAGGGTGGATCCCCAAGCAAGATAGTGATCCCAAACACACAACCGTGGAAACTTTTCGTTTGTTCCAGAGAAAGAAAGTGAAACTCCAGTCTGTCACCTGAACTATACATCTATGAAAAGAGCTGAACATCAGAGAGCACAGGACCAACCTCTAGAACATCAAGTTATCACAACCAACAGAAAAAAAATCTTTTCCCTAAAGTGTTCAGAAAATTTTGAAAGAGGGTTCAAGTTACAGTCTAATATTTATTTCTACATAACTTCCTTTATGGACTAATTTGCTTTTGATTTCTTTGGTTTTGTGGATTATTTGGGTTGTTGGAAACGTCTGATGTGAATTTGGTATCAATAGACATATAAGAAATACATTTACTGAGAAAAAATGTTTACATGTTCAATACTTTTTAAAGATACTCAAAAGGCCCCCCAAAAAAGAGAAAAACAAAACGGCCCACCAGCCTAAATTGAACCCACAGCGAAACATGGTGATGGCAGCATCATGCTGCGTGAAAACTTCTTTTCAGCAGAGACAGTAAAGGCAGTGAGTTGATGGAGGAGATGGATTTAGCTAAATAGATGGAACTCTTACAAGAAAATCTTCTGGAGGCTGGAGCAGAACATAAACATGCAAAACCCAAATCTAAATCATATCCATCATTTTACTGAGCTGATGTTCACAGGCGCTTTTCTTTCAGTGTGTCTGAGAGCGAGAAAGAGCTGTTGGGGAAAAAAAAGCTGATTCAGAAAAACTCAGAGGAACAAGAAAAAAAAGGGTAAAACTTCCCTTTATTTTGTTTTGTTCAGAGACTGACACGATAATTAAAAGAAAACAATGTAATCATCCTAATCCGCCTTAATTTTAAAGCACATTTTAAAAAACAATTTGTTTAACCAAAGTGCTGCTCAGAACCAAACACATCAAACCAAGATACAAACAAGAACAATAATAAAATGTAATGAAAAACAATAAACTACCGAGACTGTAGTAAAACAAAAACAGAAACAAACAGACTCGCATTGTGTCAAGAGCTACTGAAAATAACTTTTAAGAGAGACTTAAAAAAAACAACAAAAAAAAACAGCAATAAAAGGAGCCAGTCTAATACTCACGGCTGAAACGACCCGATCCGACAACCAGCAGCAGCTGGCCTGGGAAACGAGTCAGAGAGGCAGGGCAGCGAGTCCGATAAGACATTTAAAGATGAGAGAAGGAATCTAAAAGTGATGCTTCGGCTCCCAGGCAGCCGGTGGAGAAAAGACAGAGCAGGTGAGACGTGTTGGTGTGAACCGGTTAAAGGATGAGCAGCAGAGTCTGGGGCAGAAACGCCTGACTGGTCTCAGCATGTCCTCATCAGCATGAGCCCCATCACAGCTGTGGCACTGTTTCATATACATGGAGTCAGAAATATTAATCATACAATAGTACAAATCATTTTGCTCACATTTTGTTTCCTCCATTTTTGCAAGAATTTCTTCTCCCCCGTATGAAGTCCTGAGTCCCTCTGCTCTCCACTGGCGACGCTGATCTGGTCTCTCTTTCTACATGAAAATGATTTTACATTCAGCCAGACTAAATAATAAAAAAAGATTTTTTATTTAAAACAATAATATTGTAGGAACTAAATTAATTATTTTTTTTTTGTTTAGTTCCTACAAACAGAAAGGAGCTAAAACATGGCTTAAGATGGTTTTGACTGCTGATTTGTTTTTCTGTCATTCATTAAAATGTTTGTGAATCAGTCTACAGAAAATATAAAAAAAGAAAAAATAAATAATATATATTTCTATATATAAATAAGACAGAGTAGAACAATACACCGATAAGAGGAAAAGTCACTGGCATACAGATTCAGTTTCAAAGATTTCATTGCCTGTTTCACACACGACATTTGAGTAAAACAACTGGCCTTACCACAATGATCAGCTCATAAAATGAATGCTAATTATCATACCCTGTCCTGAGATTACTTTATTTGAAATATTGCTGATGCGCAAGGAAACAAAAGGACTAAATTCAGCTTTTGTAATTTCAGCAGAAATCTTTTTTTTTTTAAACTGACCAGTTATACCCAAGATTCCTCCCCCTCTTACCCCAAAAGAAGAAGAAAAAAAGAATCTAATCTAATAAACGAACTAGTTCCCTTAACATGTCTGGGTTCCATCTCTGCTGTCTATTCCCAGATGTCGCGCGATGATCAGATGAAACGCTCGTGCTGGCATTTCCTGAATGCTGTTTACGATTGATTTATGGATCCACATTTAGTTTCTTCACCAAACAACTTCTGTAGAAAGGCGTGCTCTGCTTTGAGATTTTACTGAAAATATTTCATTTGGTTTCCTCTCTGTGTTCACGGTTTAAAGCAGCGTTTGGACAACACACTGCATCCGGAGCAGAATACTCACGGGGTTGCAGTTCGTACGTGTTCACACACACACACACCTTTCACACACGTCACCGTCCCACCAGGGCCGGATTGCGGAGAAAAATGGTCCAGGACTTCCTGACAGACCGGCCCAGCTTTAATCGCTCGCTGATGTGAACATATTCAATGCCACTTCTAGTGGCATTTATTAACACGCAATGTTTCTAGAACAGAATGACAAAGACAAAGCAGAGCAAAGGAAAAGCAAACTAAGCACCTGCTCAGGGGCCCCAGACCGTCAGGGGCCTCATAAACTCTTCAGTTCTAACACAGAATACAGATCTAGAATGTTAACAGTATTTATTGGGAATAAAACACTATTAAATTTGATTTTATGGTTAAAGCAGAGATAAATGAAACATTTAAATAACTAATTTAGTAACTTTTAAATTCATGATTTAATTTGTCAGTTAACTTTGTAAAAGTAATTTTCATAGTTTAATTGTTGTTGCCATAGCTACAATCTGATGCTATATGAGTTTAAGCTCTGTTTGTTCACAAATATATTTGTAGCAAATAATAACCAATTGTCACTGATTGCGTTTGAGCTCGACCAGCTAAGCTCCACCCTGAGTCCCAGACTCCACTGATGTTCTGACAGTAGGAGAAGGTGGGGCCCGAAAATCATATCCTGCACTAGGCGACATGGACCTGCATGACGAGTTGGAGCCACTCCACTGCATCTCTCTGCAAGACACTCAGGGATATTTAATGTATGTGGCCCTAGTAGGAACATGAAGTCACTGATTCACTGGAGGAGGACATAATGTTGACTGAATATGAAAATGCCATTTGATAACACTGGGTTACAAAAAAATCTATTTTTTGGAAGTTGCCTGTTTTTTCTCCTGAGTCAGGACTATTTTGCATTAATGAATCCAAAAATAACATTCATTTTTTCAATCAGGTCAGGATTTTATTCTAATTTGATTTTGATTAATCTGATCTTCTGACTAAATTGATGACATTTTTGTGACATCATCAGTTCATTTCTGTTAATATTTCTCATCCAAAAAAGTTTTTAGATTGTTTTCTAACAGAGTATATTGATTAAATGTTACAAACTTGGATTTTTGTAAATTGAATAATAAACACTGATAAGAGTAAGTACATGTGAATTGAACATTATGTCTCTGTCTCTTTTCGGTCCTGATGGAATCTCTCCTCCTGCTCGTCACTCATTGATCTCAGATTCTCAGGAAACCGATCAAGATGTGAGAACAAGTCATGCATTTTGATGCTCATGTTGCTCCGTAGTTCAGAAAGTTGACCTGGTTGAGCAAAACCAAAGGGATTTTTGGATTCAGCTCATCAAAATGACCCTAAAACAGTTGAAAACCCCAGACAATTGTTTTGGCTGTTGACCAGTGTAAATCTGTTGGCATTTTGTGAAAACTTGTACAAATGTAATGTGTTTGATGAACACCTGTCAAAAATATTCCTGGATAGTGGAAGCGGATTAGTTGACGTGAAACGTCAATACTGCTGTCCACACAGTGCAACATAGTTCCACCTGGAACCCTTCCCTATGAGCAAGATAACGCAATTTTTGTCATGTGACCATATCAATGAGAGCCCACTTCTACACTTTGGATGAAGCATGGGAGACCCTTAACACATCACTGCACAGGCCATCAACTGGAAATGAGATGAGTTTTAAGAAAGAAACAGCCAGTAGACTAACCTTGGTCTTTGTGGAAAGCCATTGTTACAGGAACGCCATAAGTCCTGCTTTCAGTTTACTACAAGACATGTGGGTGACACAGCAAACCAGTGCTTTGGTCAATAAAAATCAAAGAAAACAGTGAAATGGCACTGACTATAGGCATGTACCTGTAGCTGGACGGACGGACGGACGGACGGACGGATGGATGGACAGATGGATGTCACTGAGGCAGTAACGGTATTTCAGACCTGATTATCCTGGGATCAGCCCAAACCTGAATTTTTAAAAGTGTTGTTGGTAAAGTGTAAACTATTATCAGAAGGTAAATGTTCTTAGTTACGCCTCACTCTCCATACACGGAGTCTCCTAAAAGTGTACCACTTTGATATTTGAAAGATTTTCATTAAAACTGTTGCACTAGAAAATGTCTTAACTCAAGGACATAGAAAGCACTCAGGAGAGAAAGGGTGTAATCATCACAGGGTCAGGAAGCTGTCGAGCTAGCCCCAAGCTATGAGGGAAGAAAAGGGCTGGGTGAAACAGAGACGATGTCGGTAAAAGGTGGGATGGGTGGAGGGAGGCACCCTGCTGTTTCCCAATCCGAGTAACAGGTGGAGGGGGCTGACTTCAGTGTGTTTGTGAGTTCAAGCAAACAAGAAAGGGGCCTTGGGGAAGGGGGTTTACCTGCTGCACTCATGTCCTGACAGGTAACATTCGCCTCCCGCCCTCTGCCAACAATCCTCCCAGCCAACTGCTGCCATCCGTTCCTCAGACACAACCCAGGAGTCCTTTTCTATCCATTCAACCTGTTTGGTGGAACCTCCCCATTATCCTAGGGTGTGTGGGCAGATGTGTGGCAGCTTTAGGATTCCCATCTGCTGCCCCCGACTCGGACAAAGCCTTGCTTCCTGTGTAAGGCGAAGATAAAGGCCGTATCTTCTGATGTCTGAGCGGAAACAAGGATAAAGGAGATGAAAATGAATAAACAAATCAACATGGCTTGTTTTCTGGCATTGTAGCAAACTAAACCACAGCAAACTGAAAAAAGAGTGGTGTCATCAAGACCGATGTTTAGCTAACACACTTGCCAACTTGGCCACTCTGCAGAGAAGTTTTAAGAGTCTTAAAAAAGAAACTTCTAACAACTTATTTGGGGATATCTGGTACAATTTTAGACTTTCAAAGACTGATGTAAAAACTTGTTCTCTTTCTCACACTTCTTAAAAGGTGTGAATGCTGCCATTCACACACACTCACACACCAATACACACACTGCTAGGCAACTTCGGGTTGAGTTCCTTGCCCAGGGGCACATCAACATGTGATGGGAGGAAGCTGGAATTGAACCAACAACTTTAAGGCAACAACTTTTCACATTTTACAGATGCTCCATCCATCCATCCATCCATCCATCCATCCATCCATCCATCCATCCATCCATCCATCCATCCATCCATCCATCCATCCACTTTTTACATCCATTTCATCCTCACAGAATGGTGATTATTATCTCCATCATTTCATTCTCATTTTTTCATTCATTTATTTGTTTTAAACAGGTTTTTAAAAACAAGAAAACAAGCCATCAGTGGGACAAGACAAAATACGGGCGTGCATAATAATTAGCTTAGTGCTATTGTTCTGTTTCAAAAGGAGCAGGAAGATGTGAACACTGTTTTAATCCCACTCCTTATGAACTATGTCACTTACTGACTCAATAATTATTAAACATTTGTATTTAAAACCATGTTGTGGTATTCATATGCTTGTACAACATAAAAGAACCAAAGAATAAATCATATTACATAAATGATTACAAACTAACTGGAAATCTACAGACTCATAATAATAATAATAATAATAATAATAATAATAATAATAATAATAATAATAATAATAATAATAATAATAATTGTAAATAACAACTGGACATACAACATCAGAATAATTAGCAACTTCTTGCCCATTTACACCCTATAAATTCTTTATAATCTGTGTTATATAACAACAAATACAATAAAAACCCCTAATGATAATAATGATAATAAGGTAGCAGTAATAATCTACTACTAATGGCAGCTAATAGCAAGAGTGGGAGTACACTGTGAAGAGGCTCAACACCACCAGTGATCAGAGACTCTGAAGCCTGTTAAAAGACTTCCAGTGTGATTTAGACCTACCTGGGTGTTAATTGGACCAATCAGACGTGTGTTTGCTTAAGACCAGGACTGTGTTGTTGTTACACTGGAAGCATGTTTGGCTCAGTGAACCTCCACCCGAGTCTCGAATGTTTCTAACAGGTTTCGTTTCAGGGTTACCCAGTGATCAGCTCCATCCATCTTCCTATCAACTTTAACAAACTTCCCTGTTCACCCCCCCCCCCCACCTCTCGTTTTTACTAATATGACTTTAGGATTTAAGTTAGACAGCTTAGACACACGGTGGTGTGAAAAAGTGTTTCAGCTTGAGGTCACCAACACATTCCCCTCAGCAGAATTCACGGTCCAGCGAAGCAGCTGTAGAAGTACCTTCCTTCTCAAATGCTCCTGAAGGTCATTGTCCTGCTTTAAGGACAGTTTGCTGTCCTTCACTTTGTCATCAGGGTCGACTGAGGTGATGTCTTGATTGAGAACAGGTGTGGCAGTGATTAGGTCTGATTGTGTCTAGTTAAAACATAACCGATAAGTTATGTTTTCATAAGGGGGCCAATCGCCTTTCCACACAGAGCCACGTAAGTTTGATTTTTTCCATTTAAAAGCAGCATTTTGTGTTTACTTGTGTTGTTTTTGACTGATATTTAAAATGATTTGATGTTCTGAAAAACTGAAGTGTGATAAACTTTATAAAAACCATAGAAAATCTGGAATAAATCAAACACTTTGCACACCACTGTGTTTATTCAAAATGTTTTAACCGTTTTAAATTTTTTTTATTTTTATGTTTTAACATCTATCTTGAGGAATGGGTTTCTTTTAACGTGACAAAAAAACAAAAAAAAACCTTGAATTTTGCCGCTGCAGTTCACGTCTTCTACTTTCTTCAGAACGTGTCTTGTCTTGCTTTTTAATTCTTTTTAGCATGTTGTGTGTTTATAAGAAAATGAACTGTCAGCATCAAAGTGTGTTGAGAAACTAGAATAGCTCTAAACAATGGCTGAGAGCATGTTAACACTTGAATGCACACGCGTGTGATGCTGCCAGCAGCAGCAGCAGCAGCAGCAGCAGCAGCAGCAGCAGCAGCAGCAGCAGCAGCAGCAGCAGCAGCAGCAGCAGCAGCGTGTGGTCCAGCTCTCCACTACAGGAGACAGGGAAGCGGTCACTTGGTGCCAGTAAACAGAACTTTTGTTCGCGGGAATCACCCTCAGGTGCAGTTGACCCCTGACCTGTGGTGCTGCAGGTTGAACAAAGGACCATTAAGACTGAGACAGAGAGGTCTGCTTAGGTCAGGATATCAGAGATAAAAAACAAACAAAAACAAAACAACATTCTGTACACATGATTGAGAGAGACGGTTTGATTCAGATAAATAGCTAGAAAATAAAATAATAATGATAAAAAAAACGTATCTGAATAAACAGACACACATTTGTAAATGGTTTTTGTGTGGCAGCCATCCATCAAATGAGTGCAAACAGCTGCCATCAACACTTGTGAATCCACAGCAGGCCTTTTCATCATCATCTGATCACTAAAACAAGGTTCCTTTGGAAGTCTCCTCTTGTCCTCTTATCACTGTTATAGGAAAGTAGAGACAGGGTCTTTCTTCTCCAGGCTGTAGGTGCTGAAATGTAAGTCCTTCAGAATCAAGAGTCACTATCAGGGGAACAATAGGGTCATCCAGTCAGAAAGAAAGGGTTTCTGCGTTAGGACTGGACTGCACTCTGACTGCCTCAACACCTGGAAGTGACAGGTGAGCTGTTGTTAAGAAAAACATGGAATCAGAATTTCCTCTGCAGTTTTCCTACATGGATCTGGCGCTGCGATGCTTATCTGTAACATTTCCATAAAGCCTGTGGAGGACACACTGTACAACCAGGACCGAGCCACAGCTCAGTCCTTCTCTCTGCTCTGCTGACCTTCAGCTTTCAACCCAGTTTTGGCTCAACACTGCCACCCAGTGATCTTGGCAGGTAAAATCCCATTCTGTGCTCAGTAATTGTTCCCCCATCATAAGGTCTTACATTGACATGGTGATACATAGGACAGACTGGGATTTTCCATTGCACCCCAGAGGAAGAACATCCAGACCCTTATCAACCCTCACATGATGAGTTAGTAAAAAGCAAGCGGCTGGCACAGCCACATTAATGTGGTCACGTTGTGTACAAAGGAGCAATAAACTGCTGACTAACAGTTGGGGTGTAATCCTTAAGAAGATCGGTCGAAGATGGAAAAGACAACTGTAAGATAAGATCTAAAATGTTATAGCTAAAAGAAAATAAAAGCTAAACAGAAATATTCAAATATATATTCTTTAAATCACCTGAAGTCTTTTTTTTCTAAGTAATTTAGTGAACTGGTTTCTCTACTAATAAAAGGTAAAAAAAAAAAAGTTCCATAGTTTTAGTGAAGTGTTGACAAAGGCCGAGACTCTTCCTTCCTTTGTCTGGTGGAAGGATTGCTTCGGCTGATCATCAGTAGTCGACTGAAACGGTCTACAGGGAATACGGCTAAGAAGAGAGGTGGTTTAAAACAACAGGAATATTGAAGTCATAGTTTTTACTTTCATATAATACAGTAGGTCATACGTTTTTGCTCTTCATGGAATGACACAACACTAACAAGCTAATATAAGCTGGTTAATTAGACAGGCTATCTGCTCTGGTACCCAGCCTGCAGCCTGATGTTTCCGTCTTGACCAGAAACAATTCTCAACATGGTGTGTGTGTGTGTGTGTGTGTGTGTGTGTGTGTGTGTGTGTGTGTGTGTGTGTGTGTGTGTGTGTGTGTGTGTGGGATGGGGTGGGGGGCAACATGTTGCTCTATGATCCACAAAGTTTAAGTGAACTATTAGAATTATTTTAGCACTTTCTCTGCATCTTATTAAAAAGCATTTAAGTCGTACAAATGGTCTTACGGAACATTTTAGTGGTTTTCAAACCAACTTTTCCCTATAATCAATGACTCTTGATGGGAATTCATTGTTCTTACATGTAAACGACCCGTCTCTTGCTCATCAAATACAAATAAAACCATGACCGTTCCTTTGAACACATAAAACAGATAAATGAAATGTTACATTATATATAACACCTTGTTGTTAAAGCCACACATCGTCAGGTTTGGGTTCTGGTGGATTGCTTCTGTTGCAGGATCGGGGGAACAGTGGCAACATGATGGAAGGTTCTAACATTTTAATGACACATCAATCTTGTCATTTTCGATGCTTGTAAATTTGCAGAAAGTGCATTTAATTGCATTGACTTTTTGAAGGGAAGTTTTCCATTGTAGTTTGAGAATAATTATTTCTTTAACCAAAAACCTTCACCTAATCTCTTGGCAGTGATGTTAATCCTTCTAAGATGCTAAAGCTTCTTCTCTGATTTGGTCTCAGTCACATTTGATTCCCCTTCTGATGTCAGCAGGTATAAACTAAGCCACATAGCAGTTTGCTTCATATTGACTCAGTGACCACATTGGACATTCCCAAAACTACTAAAGCAACCCATCGTTGCTAACTTTCCTGTCTGTTAACTAACAGTTTGGTATTTACAGTAGATCAAATTACAACATCAGTCATAAATACAGTGCAGCAAAGCTTGGTGGAGTCTGAAGAATCGAAGAATTTGTTTTGGCACCCTGTATTAATGCTTTCCTGTTTGGAACTGTTCTCACTGCTCTCATGTTGTTGTTTTAGCCTGCAGCATTAAGGCGTCTTAAGCAAACTCCTGCATAACACTACCTGTCATGACCGACCTGTCAGTTTCCTCCTCACTGACTCCTTCTGGGAGAGATTATTAGAGAATAAATCAAAGGGGAGCTGAATCTGTCTGCAAATCTAAACTCTTAAAGGGGCAGTATTGTGTAAAATCAACTCTTTTGGACTTTATAGTATGTTAGAATGTTCATCATAAACATACCTGGAGTGTTGCCTTGATTCATGCATATTTGAGAAATCCTTTAATCTCTGTGGCAACCATTGAGCAGTTCAAAATGCCTTGTTGGACCTAGCACCGCCTTCAAGACACAGTTCCTCCTCAGAGCTGGAGTTTCTAAGCTTCGATCACCCCTCCTCCGCTCAGCTACTTCAGACTAGCCAGAAGCAGTTAGCAAACACCTGGTGGACCTGTACATCTGCTGAGCTCATTATAGGAGCTACTTCTCAGAGCAACTCTGGTAAAACGTAGTTGAAGGGTCAACAGAGGAGCCATGTTTTGATGACTTCCTGAGTTTCAGAAAGAACAGGAAGTTTTAAAGAGACAGAAGCCCAATTTCAAGGCTTAAATTATGAAGTAGATTACTATTAAGTCGTATTTGATATATACACAACATTTTGCCACCGTTCTAAAATGATGACCTATGTCATTTTTTTGATAAAAGCAATTGTTTTTTCCACCTTAATCACTTTTGGCAAAAAGCGACTTAGTCCAATATGCTAGAAATTTTTATAATAACTGAAGTTGACATAGTTACTTGATTGTGCTATTAAACGGCACCATGTCCCTGGAAAACACATAAAAATGCCCCCTAAGGTTAAGTACACTGCAAGCAATGATTATGACGTATATGATGATTTCACTGTGGGTTAGTTCATCTTAACTGTTTATTTTTACTCGTTAAAAACTGCTCCACTGGAAAACACACATATCTTTGCGTGCTTTGGTAGCCGTTTAACAAACAAACCACTCACCCGGATCCCATGCTGCCCTACACCTTGTAGAGATTACTGGTGTTGGTTTTCTTTCCACTGTGAAAGAATAACCACGGCCTTTCCACCCTGCGCCAGGGGATTTGTTTATATACAACAACAGCCGAAACCTGATCATATTTAATAATTCACAGCGACTGTGAAATCCTTCCAACCCCATCTATCTGTCCCTCTTTAGACCTCTGGCACGACGCTGCTTTGTAAGTTCTTGAAAACAAGAGAGCGTGTCGACTACCAGGGCTGCTCTCTCTTGTTAATATACCAGCACTTCAGCTCTGAGTGTGACTGACCGCTAATCAGCTGCATCTTCACGCACTCTGACTCGTTGGTAAAAGAGGCCATTAACGTGTCAGTGTGGTCTGAGGACATTTTATGTCCATTTCCTTAATTAATTGGATCTTCTCTGCCCTGCTGTTTCACACTGAGGGCATAAATCCTGTATGGAGATGACAGTGAATGCAACATTGGGGTGGTGAGGAGCAACAAGCGAGCCTGGTGATAAATAATGCACATGGCACACCTCAGAGTGTGACTAATCCAGACCTATTGACACGAGATGGCCCAGGCTTAGCGCCGACATCACCCCTGACACCTCCACCGCTCCGCTGGCTTTGAGACCTTGAAGTACTTGGATTTTGTATCCGTGTGTACGTGTGCTCCAGTGTAAGTGCATGAAAATGGGGGCGCATGCCATAATAGAAGCAAAAAAGAAAAAAAGAAAAAAAGGAATATTCTCTTACAGGGAACCCATCTAGAGTAACAAGCTGGAAGCACAACAAAGGAAGAGCTAACTGGAAACTTGCCCTGAGCACAAGGCGAACCTAGAGCCGGGTTCATCTGAGGTGAAGACATTGTGTTTGTTTGCTGGTTGTTCTCCAGAATGCTGCCACCGCTGTTCTCTGTCAGTGGTGATGGTTCCTTTGTTGGAGGGAGAACATCGAAATCATCCGAACCCCAGGAAAAAAAAAAAGAAAAAAAAAAAGAATACCCATCGTCTCATTTCACCGTCTGGATCTTCAGTGTTAAGACGACTCTTTTATCTGGCAGGAATATCTGCAATGACTTTCTTAAACACTTTATCCCTCCACGGTTCCAAGATGTCCTCTGGCAACAAACCCATTATGGACTTGACAGAGCTAGACAATGAATCCATTGATGCAACACCTTAAATAAAAGCAAAGACTGTAAGAAACCAACACCAGGGCTTTGATTTGTCACTTGACCTTCAGGAAACCGTGGTCAACCGTTACATGGCAGTTTCCTGTTTTGTTCCAAAAATACAAATTCTGGAAAAAAAACATTTTATTTAAACTAATAGGGGAGCTAAACATAATTTAATATTCATTTAAGAGAATTTATTTGTAAATTAACAAGGACATATTATTAACTTACATCATAGATTTGTGTTTGTTTTTTGCGATTTAACCAAAATAAATGTGATGTTTGCTGCTGTACATTAGAGTTTAGGCTGTTTCTATATTTAGTAGGCTGCTGTCTAGTACTTCAGTAAACCTCGTCTGACTTGTATTGTCCACACATTGGCAACTGTCTAAGAAATGAATTCAGCATCATGCTGTAGTCCTCTAAGAAGGAAGAGGGCAAAAATTTCACTTCTAGAATTAGCAATGTTGGAGAGGGGAGGCCAGAAAAAACTGCCAGAAGAAAGTGAGATTATTGAGGATGTGAAGGAAAATCAGGGAGAGAAATTATCCAGTGATGGTGAACTTAAAGAGACAGTGCTACTAGAATACAGGACAGGTTGGTAGAGGAAAAAGAAGTAGGTGAATCCAAAGGCTGAGAAGGAAAATTTCAAAAGGTACATTTTTATAACTGCAGACTAGCAATTTTGTTTGTGATAGCATCATTTGGTTAGAGCAGATTGGGTTTTTTTATCCATCAATCCCAAAGTTGCTCTAGTGGATGTGGTGACTGTGGAGGTCAGGGCAGTGATGTGAGAATGGAACAACACTCAAGTAGGGTCTTGTGATTAAAAATGCTCAGTAGGTACCAAAGGGATCAACGTGTCTCCAGAAAACATCCTGTGCAGCATTGTGAAACTAAGACGATGACGAAGCACTGAATGCTTCCTCAATGCTTTGGCAACAAAACACAACAGAGCAACTCGAGAATTAGTGCCTGTTTTGCATCAAAATCTGAGTCTAAAACAAGAGTTAGACTTGAAATTGATGATCAGATCAAAATGAATAAGTCAAACCTCACCTGGCAATAAAGTCACATGCTAATAACGCCTGAACAGGTTTGGTTGATCTGGTGTCCATCTCCAGCAGTCATGAATCAAAAGGTGGGGTACACCTGGACAGGTTGCTAGTCTGTCACATGGCAACAAAGATACACATGACAAACTGTCATACACGCACACACACACACGGACCCACGCGTTCAGACCTAAGGATATTTTGGGATGATGACTGTCAATCACAATTTTGTGTGGCGTTTCTTATCTTGTCTCAGCCTCCCTCCTTACTCTTTGCTAGTGTGAATGCTGAGGCTAGTTAGCATAGCCACTGATGATGGTGGATAAACCGTTTTTCTGTAACAGCAAGTTGTTTTCTGCCATTAGCGCACAGAGCAGCAAGTACATGAGGATGACTGACAGCGATAAGCCCCTCCCCCTGGCTCTGATTGGCTGTTTTTGTTCAGGAGTGGAGCATTTTTGAAGCAGCAGTAGCAGCTCATGGAGGAGGTGGAGCAGATTGATGTTTTCACAGATTATCACAACATGGTGAGAGTTTTAACAGATATATAAAACAAATTCTTGATAAAAGCCACTGCATCTTTAACAGATTGAACACATAAAACAGAGAAAAACACATTAATATGATGTTGAGGTCTCAATAATTAGCAAATCAATTTTTATTTTCTGATCCTCTAAGCTAAAGCACATTCAACTTTGGCCTGTTGCTAATTGAAGGGATTAGCAACAGGCCAAAGTTATGTCTTGTCTGCATAAATATTTAGTGAAGATAAAAACTGTTAAAACAACATCACTGTCACAGCCACGGAAAATCCTCTTTTTCACCAGAGCTCTGTCCTGCAGCTAAATAAACCAAAATGCTCACATTTCTTGTCAGTGCTTACAGACATATACTGGACAAGTATATATTCTTGCATTTTTCCCAGTGATGTTTGTGCCAAATTTATTCAAAACCTGAGTTAAACAATATTCTTTTCCTGAAAACATGTGAACTGCAGCTACTACAGCTACTAATAGTATTTTTTGGTGTCAACAGTCAGCAGCTAATGGACCGTGTAATGACATAACATCAATCAGGGCCCTGCTGGCTCTGCCCTCCCACGAGAATACAGGTTTCCCTTGATAATTAGGGCAATTAGAGATTCCCCTGCTGCACTATCTCTAGTAATGGAAGAACCCTGCTATTGTTATTACACAACTTTGGTGAGAAGACTACCAGCTTTCTTTAATTACCATATCGGGACGTCTTCGTTTGGCTCGTCACCGAGCCAATGCACAACAAAGCAGCTCTAATGTAAACCCTCCACACTAATCAGTTTTCATGCCTTGCCTTTATTAGCCCAGCCTGTTCAGCTGAGAAGTCAGATCTGTTTCAGGAGGGAGACTCTGCCAAGACTGAAGCGGTGAAGGCAGGTTTTGATTTCGTTGTTTGATGATGACAGGTGAGAAGGAATTTTGCGCGTGGTTCTGTTTGTGACCACATACCGTAACTGAGGCAACAGGCATGTAGGACAACCTGTTTACAGTAGTGTGAAGCAAACAGCTCTGAGAAGAAAAAAAAATTGAGGTAAATCTAATCCAGCTTTATTTTTATACACATTAAAAGACCACACAGGATCGAAGTGACATAAATACTGAAAAGACACCAAAATGAATGAAACAATGAAGTAAATAGATGTCAGAGTCCCATGATATACAGCATGCAAAGATAGACGGATACATTTATAGACACTATATCTCCATAGTCGCTGACAGGAAAATGTTGATTCCAACAATTTAAATTTTACCAGAAAACAAAGACGTGTTTCAATCATGAAAACCTGCAAAGAGCTTCACCATTTTGAAACAACATGGAGATTCCTCTCAGAAAGCAAATTATTTACCTTACTTTGTTTATTCATTTGTTTCAAACATAAGTTAAAAGAAAAATAAAGAACAAAACTTATGAGACGTACAGGCCGCTAGTAAAGGAGCTAAACCGATTTTTCCCTTTGGTCCTATTGACTTCCTATTGAGGAAGTCAATAGGACGTCAATAGGAAGTCAATAGGACGTCTTCCTATTGAGTCAAGGATGTAAATAATGTTATTTAAATCCCAAATAAAACACATCTGTGACATCTGCAGAGCTTTAGCTGTGGTTCTCAGTTCTTTTGCAATCACTTTGATGAATCTGTTGTAGATAATAACTCCCACTGTGGTTTGTATAAAAAAAAAACTTTAGACATGTCAATGACTTTATATCTCATTTGCTGAAGGTTGTTCTCTGGGACAGAGGACGGTGTGTTGGTAGTTGAGACAGTTCATTCTGTCTTACAGGTTCTAATTCTGCAGGTCAAAGCAGGGATCATGTCTGGGTTCAGCTGCACTGCAAAAAAACAATAAATCTTACCAACGATTTCTTTACCTATTTCTACTTCAAATATCTTAGTACACTTTTTATTTAAAGTGTACTACTTTATCTTATGATAAAGCTAACTTACAAGTAACTTTTCATGAAGTTATAGGAGCTTGTTTTAAGTTAGTAATTCCTTAAATATTGTGGAAAAAGTTCCAGTTCCACTGGCAGATTATTTCACGTTTAACATGGGAAAAGAGTCTGGATTTAAGTGAAATAATTTTGTAAATTATTGATTTAAAACAAACTCCTACATCTTGCTGAAAAGTTTCTTGCAGGTTTGTTTTGCTTAACTTTGTGTTTTTGCAGTGCAGGTCTGGCAAACAGTGTGGTTAATCGGCCAATTAGGGGCGAGTTAGTTTGGATAGCTGTTTTCCCTCATTGAAGGAAATCATTATTTTGTATTTACTCAGGTTATCCTTCCTTTATTTAAATAGTTCTGTGACTATCTCAAACATTTTAGTGTGACAAAGACAAAAAGAAGCTAAAACAACAACGTCTGAACGCAGTGCAGCCGCTGCAGCTCTGTAGGTGCGGCGCAGTGAGAACCGTTCAGCTCCTCTGAAGAACCGTTTCATCTCCTGACAGACGACTGCAATCACTCGCTTTTGTCTGACATGTGCTGCAGTGTCAGTCGAAGACCCCACAGATTCTCACACGTAAGGCTTTTCTTTTGTCTCCAGACTGACACAACACACACCTCACCCCCCCACACACACACACCTTTACCTCCCATTGCTGCTTGGGATAGGAGAATGACTTCAGACAAAATGGCATGGGAGAGAGAGGGAGGGGGAAAAAAATACAAGAGGAATATTGTGAGCAGAACCCAAAACAAACAGGAGATATGGAGCAGAAAGCTGAGGGCCTGGCAGCCGTATCACTGGGACTCCTCAGATCCAGTGTCTCCAGCAAAGCTTTTGTTTTCCAGTACACAGTGATGGAGACAGCAGACGCAGTGGGTAAGTGTTTGTGTTGGGCCAGGCTAAGCCCCTCTGACTCTCTGTTAGTCCCCTGACGTCTACTCAGGTTCCTCGGGTTCTCAGGCTGGGACCGACGCTCCGTTCCCTTAACGCCGTCATGACATCGGCCCTGAACGGCCACAGACACAAACAGTAATTGGGATTGCGCTCACACAGACAGGCCAACAAAACACACGCTGTCTCGCGCGCACGCAAAGAGGTGTGTGTGTGTGTGTGTGTGTGTGTGTGTGTGTGTGTGTGTGTGTGTGTAGGTGTGTGTGTGTGTGTGTGTGTGTGTGTGTGTGTGTGTGTGTGTGTGTGTGTGTGTGTGTGTGTGTGTGTGTGTGTGTTGGTGTGTGTGTGTGTGTGTGTGTGTGTGTGTGTGTGTGTGTGTGTGTGTGTGAGTGTGTGCGCGCGACGCCCCTCCCTTTTGCACTGGGAGCATCCCGGTGGAATGCAGTGGTGTGTGCGTCTGACGCCACGCTAAGCCACCTCAGTCCCGCTGAGGAGTCTACTTTTGCAAGCCTTGTCGTCTGCGTCTGGCCGTCACAGTCATGAGAAAATCACTAGGTGCCTGCAGCGCGCATCTCCCAGGTTACAGGTATGCCTGTTGACACATGCCAAATCCCCTCTTTCTCCCCGCGCGGCGGTGAGCGCGCTGGAACGCCCTGTCTAAACCGCAGACATCACATAGGATGCGAGGCAGGGCAGGACATGTTGGGTCACGTGACGAAACCGCTGCCTGCGTCGATGCCTCGTAAACACGCATGACCGCAAGCCCAATGAGTCGGCCTCTACCTGCACGGCAGAAGAAGAAGAAAAAAACCCACAAACATTCTGGTGCATCAGCCAGGTAACGAGGGCGGTGCTCCCCCTCAGGGGCTCTCCGTGCCCCGCGGTGAGCTTTGACTAGGCCTGATCAAGTCGAGCTGCTGATGGATGGGAGTGCTGGCACATTCCTCTGACAGGTGATGGGAGCAGCGCCTATTTGATCTGCCTCAAAGTGCAGAGAGAAGAGGAAGAACCATAGAAAAAAGATAATAACACTACCCTAAATATGTTTGTGCTGAAAAACAAAAGCAGTGATGGTGAGTTTGAAAATGAAAAAGGAGACAGCGCATTAAAGCATATTCATTTATTGGAACATTGAACATTTATTTATCAGCGTAATGCGAGTTGCAATATAAATATAGATTTTTTCATTATTTAAGGAAGAACATACAATGAAATTCTAAAACCTAAAAATTGTGTCGTTCTTTTACAATTGAAAGAAACAGAGGAAATATGTAGTTTAGTATAAAGAAACATAAAAATAAAATAAGTTCAAATTAAAAAAAGAAAGCATTTGATCCTTCCATTGATGTGTCAGTGATAAAAAAGGTGAGTAAAAATAAGTGCTTTCATAAAACCAGTAAAGAGTTGCAAGATGTTCTAATTGTTTTTTTGTTTTTGTTTATTTAGATAAAGAAGAATTTATTCATCCTGCTGCTGAAATTAGCCAGACATGTTGGTTATTAGTCGAATCTGTTACTTTCATCAAAAATGTTGTTTCACACTTGTGAATCCAGTCAGAGCCAGGAGGAGGGTCTCAGCGCTCTCAATCACAACCTGGTGTGATGCTGCTCATCCCTCCTTACTGCAGCTCGTTCCTGATCACAGAGAATGTTGTGAATGCTAAGGCTAGTTAGCATAGCCATCGATGATGGCGGCTAAACCGGGTTTCCTGTTACGGGAAGTTGTTTGTCTGCCATTAGCACATTTAGCATCGACTATATGAGTCGACTGACAGCACTAAGACCCGCCTCCTGGCTCTGATTGGTTGTTTTTGGTCGGAGGTGGTGCATTTGTTCAGAAGGTAACAGCAGCTCAGAGAGGAGCTGGAGGAGATTCATCTTTTCACAGAGTATCTGTCTCACATTAAACTGTCATCACATGGTGACTGTTTTAACAAATATGTTAAAAACATATTTTCTCTATAAAAGTTACATACTGCATCTTTAAGCACAAGCATAAAATAAATACCTGGTGAATGTATTATTCTTATTTCATTCTCTTTTAGTTTCCACATCTGTCTGCATTTTAAACAAACACATTTGTCTTTCATTTAGACAAAAAAACCCTCAGTTGGTTGATAGTACACAGCAACATGTGGGGACGGGGCTGTCTTATGAAATGGTTCAACGACAGCAGGGTGGAGGTTCTGGAGTGGCCCAGTCAAAGCCCAGAACTCCACCTGACTGAGCTGGAACAGTTTAGCTGATGTGCAGCCATCAGGCCACCTTTACTCAAATGTCACACGAATCAGGTCTATAGAAGTTTGTTCTTCATGTCGTGAAGATATTAATATTATTATGTTTCTTGAAGTAAAGCTCCTCAGCAACATTCTGCAGACGCTGAGTTAGTAACAGCAGCTCTCTTGCTTGGAAATTTGGATTTTTGTTGCATAACTAACATTTTTCTAATCACAACAAAAGGAGCTTCATCTCTAGAAGGTGTCTTGCTGTCATTTCAGATTTTTTTTTTTACTTCTCAATTATTAAAAAACAACAAAAGAGGATCCTTTTCTTTCCATCTGGGAAAATGTGTCAATAACTTGTCATGTCAACCATTATTTTCACAACAAAAAGTGCAGTATGAACAGTCTTTACAGAAACGGACCTAAAATGTCATAAAATTATAAGAATAAAGTCATAATATTACAAAAATGGAGTCTAAATAATATGAGGATAAAGTCAGAATAATGTTAAAATAAAGTCAATATTTTGAGAATACATGTACGGGAATGACGTCAAAATAATAGATCAAAATTGTAATATTACAAGAATAATGTCAAAATAATACAAGAATAAAATCATCATAAGGTTGTAATATTACAACTTTATTCTTGTATAACTACAGCTATATTGTTGTATTATTGAGACTTTATTCTGATATTTATTTCTTGGCAAGGCCCTAATGCTCCGTCAAAGTTGCCCTCTTGATGAAGGATTAAAATAGTTTGATGACTTCTTACTTATTATAATTATTATATTTTATTTTCCTTTGTTTTAGAGTTGTGTTGATTGTATTTATTGACAAAACTTGTATAGTTAAGTCATCTTAGCCTTGTTTCGTTTAACCTCAGTTTGTTTTTAGCAAAACAAACTTCTTATCGTCGCAGGACTGAAGATGAAAACATATTTGTACGGATACTTCTGGGACATTTACAGAAATGTTAATGACTGTGCATTATCCCTACCAAATAAATTAATACATTTCAAATTTCAGCATATTGATATTACCAAAACATCACTAGTTTATAATGCCATGCGGAGCCAATTTTGCATTGTTTACAGATATTTTTGTGGACATTATGATTTAGTTTTTTTGTCTAAACTTTGAACAGTTTTAGACCAAATAAAATATATATCAGCCTAAATAAGACTGAGGACAGATGTGCCATTACAGTACTGCCTTGTAGTGTTGTTAACTTTGCCGGTCATAATGTTATGCCTGATCAGTGGAAACGCATGGATAGAAAATAAGAAGGAAGCAAAAGGATGTAGATAAATACTGATGGAGCTCAGGCTAAAAATAATGTGATTATGTCGTTAATATTTTTAATTCAGATAATGTCATTCAACAGCATTTACACACATAGAAAAAAAAACCATAAGTTGAACTTATGAAGGGAGAAATGCACAGCCATGTGGAACAATCATGGCTCTGTCAAAGCATATCACAGCCTGTGGTTATGATTTACTGTCAGCTTGTATTACAGAAAGCCTTCTACTGGTTAAACTGGGTATGTGACATCACAGAATTCTACCATTTATTCCCAGCTATGCTTGAAACCGCAGTGTGTACATCAAAAATGCTCCCTAAGTCTGCCCACCACAAACACGAGCAAACGCCGCGGAGCCTCTGTGTACCTTAATGCTCCTTTGTCTCCGCTGGGCCACCGTGGCATCCCTTAATGTCTGCAGAGAACGCGGCCTTTTGTGACTGAGACGCTGCTGCTAATGCCCGTGTTTGTTTTGCCGCCATAGTGACTAAAACTCAGGCGTAGGTGGGAACAAGACCAAGCAGGGGAAAACAGGAACGAAGAGATTCAGGTGATCAGTTTGGAATTAAGAGCGCTGGGGAATAAATGTCAGAACGTGGAACAGACTGTATGCGGATCCGTCAGCGGCGGCTCCGGAGCTGTTTGTTCCCCCCCTGGCAGGTATCCGTCATTCCCCATTCTCAGAGACACAACAGGCTCACAGCCCTGCAGATGTATTACATTTCAAAGCCAAGCATGACATACAGACAGGCAAGAGCAAGTCTGAAGCAATATAAAGTTCAGTGGTGAGAGAAACAAAAAAAGCCAATAAAAGTCTTACATCTGCATCAAAAGAGCTACCTATTGTGTTTGCTGCAGACTGGGAAAGATGTGTTTAATTAAATTTACTCTCTTGTGGCACCAGTTTTTTTTTGTTTTTTTTTCTGGCCTGTGCAGTGCCTGAATTACACACAGTCCTCGTAAAGCAGCCAGAAGTATATTTTCTTTTGCTGCTGGCCTGGCATGCCATCTATTTGGACCTGAGAGCCAGAGGGAAAAAGATGAGGAGATGATGTAGTTTAAGCGTCTGGGTGAAACTCCTCCATTCAGCTGGACGTGAGCTTGGGGAGTTTGGGCCGGTGGAACTGTGGAGGGAAGGTGGTTCAGCCTCCACCCTGACTGATTTCCAACCTCCCTCCCCCAGACCCCGTTTTCTCCTCCCGGCAGAACCACAAACCCTCCGCTCTACCCCACCTCCCCTCCACCCCTCGGTTCACTCCTGCAGGGGCCAACGCCAGATTCAACACAGCGTCCATGAAACAAACACAAACTCCCACTGCTCTCCTCTACGTGGCTCGCTGCGGTTGTGCAAGACGTTTTGGTAGAAGATCCTTGTTTATGTCGCAACCATAATACAGCAGAGCTACAAAGAGAAGCTGGAGCCCACGCTAGAACCACTCAAAACATTACTGACCAACTTCTAAACACTGAAATTGAGCCTCTCTGCGACGGGAAGGCCTGTTGGCAACGTGAGCATGTCAACCTGTGGACTTTTCTCTTTCAAACCAGAGTCTTATGCTGCGCTATGATCTAGGTGCAAATCACCTTTCAGCATAAAGTCATGGCATTTGAGTCTATAGATCAGGTTGGATGAGGCTCTGGAAGGCTGGTCCCTTCATGTCCCCCTCCATAAACCTCCAGCACGCCTCCCAGTCTAAGCACTGCCACTCTGTAATTGTGGGGAAACCACAGCACACAGCCCCATGTATAAATACTCTATTCTCCTAGCCTTGTCAAAATAAAAGTTGTGTGAAGGGGGGAAGAAAGAAAGAGGACTTTTTAGGTGGCCCTCACCCCTACTTTGGAGCTATTTTGGAGCCAAGTAACTCTGCACCTATATGGGCGAAGCGCCACAGAACAAGTGTGACACACAGAGACACGCTGAAGGAGGTTCCTGCTCTTGTCTTAGTTTGTTTGAGCGCAGCGTCTAAAAATAAGGCCTCCGCCACCTTCTCTTGGAGTTGTGAAATTTCCTAAACCGAGTGACTAAAGGTGACTTACTACAAGCACACATGTTGACACGTATTGTAGCACTACTGACTTGGCGCCTTTGTTGCAACACACTGAAGTGACGAAGTCAAAAAGGCATGAAGGCAAAGACAGACACAGAGAGCCAGATTTGTTTACACACGACAAGCCGCTCGACGAGTCGGCAGCTTTGATCTGCACTTCCAGGGAGAGGAGACTTCCTCGTCCACTTTACATCCCACTCACCTGTCTGCCCACAGCGGGACGCGTTTCTTGTAAGTCAGTGAAAAAAAGCTGCAGTGATGATTCTTTGTTGATTCGCAAATACAAACACCATCAGTGTTATCTGACCAGGGCGACAGCAGCTGTGTTTGAATTGAAATTGCAAAAATAAATCTGCTTTGTGGCATTTAATGGTAAAAACACATTTTTCCAGTAAATGTTGTTGCTCTAGGGTGAGGTGGCACAAGTCACGTGATCAACAGCAGGATGTTACCACTGGTGAAAATGAAGAAAAAGACGACAGGAAGTAGCAGAAGGATGCTGTTTTTTTTCTTGTTCTTTGTTTCGTCCAGCTGGCTCCTCTAGAGCTCTGACAGCATCACACAGTTCATAAACGTTGTGAGTCATTTCAACGTGTTGAATCAATAACTGCTCTGTAAAATCGCAGAGTACAATTTCCCCAAAACACAGTGGGCGGGGCTTGTCGCTGACATCATGATTTTTAGTGACTTACAAGCTTATTCACGTGTGTTTTTAATTTCATTTCTTTTTAATGGAAACGCCTCAATTGTGGAATTATGTTCGTTCGACATTAGCAGATTTGCACTCGTTTGTAATGGAAACACAGATAGTGGCTCAATGAGGAGAGTAGTCGTCTTGGAATTGAAGAGATCAGCTTCTTCCCCTGACCCATGTAGTTTAATCACCAGTATGGAGCTACAATATACTTTGGACAAATTTCTAATTACTCAGTATCTGGATGTTATACACCTACCTTCTAGAATACTCATCATGATAATTAACATCTGGATGTCATGTGCTCATTTTCTAGTCTACTAGCTTTTAATGTACCTATGAATTCAGATATGATATTCTCAGCCTCTATAAGTCACATTGAGAACACAGAACAGGCCTGAGCCTTCCCAGAACACACCAACAAGTCATTCAGTATGTCACAAATGAACTTATACAACATCTGAAGCACTAGAGGCTTGGGTTAGATGGGTGTTCATTACTCAAAAATAAGAAAGAGACCAGGCACAGGACAGAATCTGAGGACCAAACCCCTGCTGTCCAGAAAAACGCAAAGAAACATTTCACACTGTCCAAAAACCTCCTACGTTCTCTGTGATGATGTGAACCAAACGCTCCTTTTAGATTTTAACTGTTCTGTGCTAAACTTTTCACAGCAATGTGCCTAAAGGACCAAACCTCAGTGAATTTACAAAGACTCCAGAAAAACAAAGAAGCTGTGATGTTGGTGATCATTGCCTGTCGGTGTGACACATCAAAACAGCTGAGTCTTCAAAAGCTACTGATGTGGTTCATAAAAAAGAAAAAAAAATCCATCCGACTGTAAAGGTAAGATAATGTTAGTTTGGAGGAATCCCAAAGACGCGGTGTTATGAATCTGCTGGGTGAGGTTATGAACTGAAGTGATCACATTTCATAACCAAAACAACAACAAGAAAACACAGAGTCACTTCTGAGGTCAGGTCTGCTGTCCAACACAATGAGGGAGCGCTGCACTCTACATGCACTTCAATGTTATCAGACGTTTTAGAAGACAGAAAGAAAATCAAAAACTGAATTTACTTTATTATTATTGTTATTATTACTACTGTAAATCACGGTGTCTATAAAATGTATGTTATATGGCCAAGGTGGACAACTAGTACCTATTCAGTACTTTTCTATTTTGTATCTTCTAAACAGAGTTCTTCCTTCGACTTTCATTAGGTCCCTGAAATAAAACTTCTCCACCCGTTCCAACAGCTTCATCTGTTCTTTTTTCATCATGAGCCATAACTACTGAATGACTAATGCAGAAACTTGGTAAGCTGCTTTGAATTTGCTTTACTTCTGTATTAAAACATTAAAATAGATGGAATATTGTCAAAAGGAAAATTGTCAAAAGGAAATTGTCAAATAAATTTTTTTATCATTATTTCTGCAGTGTGTATGTAAAAAATATGCTCTTTACATATTTGTTAAAACTGTCTCTATGTCCCAAGAATGTGATATGAGACAGAAAATCTGTGAAAAAATTTCAGCTCCTCCTCCTCCTCCCACTTGGCTAGAAACAACCAATCAGAGCCAGGAGGCGGGTCTTTGTGTTGTTAATCATGCATCGTTCTAGTTCTTTGCTATGCTACAGCATAGTTCCCCACAGCATAGCCTACCACAAATGCTAAGGCTAGTTGGTATGGCCAACAATGACGGCAGATAAACAGTTTTCCTGGAATGGTAAGTTGTTTTTCCACCATTAACACATTGAGCAGTGCATACATGAGGTTGATTGTTGGCACTAAGACCTTCCTCCTAGCTGTGATTGGTTGTTTCTGCAGATGGCAGCAGGAGCACTAGGAGGAGGAGGAGGAGGAGGAGGAGGAGGAGGAGGAGGAGGAGGAGGAGGAGGAGGAGGAGGAGCTCCATCTTTTCTCAGATTCTCATGCTGTCAGGACATTTTGAGATTTTTAACAAATATATATAAAGCATATTTTTGCAAAAGTTACATAATGCAGCTGTAAAGAGCTGAATATGAACACAGTAAGGCCAAGCCACCAGAAAACTAGGCTGCTGCTTTGTGCCCCCGAAAAGGGAAAAAGGAAGGAAACGCAGAAAGAAGTGAGGCTCCAGTGTTTGGTTGTCTGTCAGTGACTTTAGGTAAACTGCTGTTGCCTAACTAGTTAAAGGCACAATCACTTAAAAAAAGCCTCAGCCTCGTTGTGCCTTCAGGACGTAGATACTCCTAGGAGCTGCAGTTTCCAAGCTTCTGAGCAGAGCAGCCCTCCTCTGCCACTCCCCAACTCAGCTCCTTCAGACTAGCCAGCAGCAATTAGCAATTAGCTGAGCTCATTATAAGATCTACTTCTTAGTGTAACACTGGTAAAAACATTGTTAAAGGGTACATAGAGCAGCCATGCTGTGATGACTTCCTGAAGGCGGAGCTTCAGGCAGAGCAGGAGTTTTTGAAGAGTCAGAGGCCCAATTTCAAATATTTTCTAAGTCATATTTTACATTTAAAGCAATTCTATGACATCTGAAGGTAACATAGTTACTTGATTGTGCTATAAAATGGTTCTCTGTGCCTTGAAAACTTAATACTTGCCCTTTAAGGACTCATTCAAGGCTGGAATGGCCCGGAGCACAAATCAGTTGCAAGTTATTAGAAAATAATTGAATTCATATTTTTACACTGAGTTTTTTAAATATAATATAATTCTGCATGTAAAGACAAGCTGTTTCATTACAGTCTTTGCTCCCCTTCTAGGGGCTCCAGATGTTTGATCCATAAGGCCAGCATCCACAACATGAGCACATTCTGCCTGCGTCCCTTTAAAACACACGAATGCACATCGCATCTTTCACACATCTCTTTTCCTTACTCTGCTTCCTCATACACACACAGGCAGGGGAGCCATGGGAGGAGGGAATGCGAGGAATGCTCCAAACCCCGGGCTGGTGTTCTGACTCGTCCCAGACTTCATGCCGTCACCGCCGGGGTCTGTGGCCAGACCTCCCTGTGCCAGACCCACTGGCTCCAACACCCGCCCAGGCCAGCCGAGCAGCAGCTCGCGACCCATAATTAACCAGCAAGCCGCACTGTAGAGCACATCCCTCCCCCCTCCCCATGCTAGTACAGCAGGGGCCCCTCAGAAATTCATAGGAAGACTGCATGGCCTTGCACTATGAACAGCTTCACATGTCAAAAGTTTTGCTATCCAGTGTTGCAAGTTCCTTGTTTGCCATTTAATTACAGCTGGTGATCTTGATCAAAGTGACAGAGTTGAAAGTTTTTTTGTTTTTTTTTCAGACCTTGAGATGACAAGAATACGGTCGTTTTTTGAAGTAATTGTGTTTGAGTCTCACTGTGTTCTGAACGTAATGCCAGGGTACCTGTAATTCTCCCAGACTGGCATAATTACAGCCGAGACACGGAGGGCAGGCGGTGATCCTCTTCATTCTTCTGACGCGGCTCCTCTCTCCTGTTCAGGCAGGAAGGACCTTCGTTCAAGGTGAGCTTTCCTCAGCTCAGTCTGGGGGAATCTTATGCCAACAAGGTCTGGTATGCACGAGGATTAACATCAAAGCACGGGAGAAACGCCAAACTGAAACTCAGCGTTTTCGTTGCACGCAGTCAGTCAGAGTCATAGAAACGTCTTCCTGACTCTACCAGGCACCGGACACCAAGGGAAAAACTTCAACCCGAGCATCCTCTCTCCTGTCAGAAGAGCATCCGTCCCGCTGAGGGGGGGGTCATGGCTTGTAAATTTAACAGGGCTTCCTTGAGGAATACCTCATGCTTTGAAAGAGAAACAGGAAAATTGCATGGTAGACAGCCCACTCGGTTTTTCACCCCCTCTCTTGCACTGTAATTTGCTGCTGCAGCAGGTCGGCCTAAAATAACCTTAACCCAATATTCACAACATAAGAGTACTTTGAGTGACGCTGGAGGTCTCCCCTTGGGTGGCGGTGGACTCTCCTCATCCTGTGGGCATTAAGAGATTCTTCACTTGCTTACCTCTCTTAAGGCGCATCAAGAAGCAAGCAGCAGAGCTAATTGTTTGATCTCCTGTCCATGAAGCATTCGCCTCATGTTAGTGCAGCCATGGCCCACACTGCAAAAACACAAAGTCTCACCAACTACATTTGGTCCAGTTCCTGCTGACAAAACTAACGTACAGATTACCTTTCAGTTCGTTTTAATCATCTCTTAGCATTCATGAAAAAATGCTATAGTTCCACTGGTATATTATTTCACTTATCACATGGGGAAAATGTCTACTTGCAAGTAAATTTATCTGCCAAAGCAACTAGCACTTTTTCATCGACATTAAAAAATAATTAGCATAAAATAAGCTCCTGCTCTGGAAAGTTATTTGTAAGTTAGTTTGGGCTCATTTCAAGTGTAGTAAGGTATTTGCTGTAGAAACCAGACCAAAAATACTTTGTAAGATTTCATGTTTTCTCAGTCAAAAGGTTTAGCTTTGCTAATATTTCTGTAAGACATTTTTAATGGTACTGCATAATTAAGTCCAAAACTTTTAAATTTGTACATTTTGAAGGCTTTTATGGAGAGAAACGTCAAGTTTTGATAGATTGTTGATGGGATTGATGACTTGGTGAGCCCACTCCCCTGGACTGGAGGAAACTCCACACATGAATGTTCTCAGGACAGCTGTGAGCAGGAGACATGACTCATGGTAGTGAAGCTTTTTCTTTCAAGACGCTTTTGCAGAAGGCCTAAATAATCTGAGGGATGCCCCGCTGGAGAAAGGAGCTGAACGTTTTTCCTTGCGTTGAAATGGTTTTGTTTCTGAGCTGCTTCACACCAGACAACAGTCCACAATCCCCTGCCTCACTGTGCACACAGACACACTCACACCTCCCTGCTGCTGTTCCTCAGCAAGCTCTTGGCTTGCAAAATGATGATGACTGTTGAAAAATTCAATTCAAATAACTTTCCAGAGGTGGGCACTCGAGTCACATGACTTGGACTCAAGTCCAACTCGACTCATTAATGTTATGCTTCAGACTTTACTTTGACCTTTACACCAGTAACTTGGGACTTGAATTGGACTTGAACTTGAAAAAACTTGATATTTTACCCAAAGTTATGACTTATAAAGTGTGCCCATTACTTAATTCCACTCGTTCCGTATTAACAGACTCAGATGGTCTATTTTTCCATACTCTGCATGTGTGCATAAACTGAAGCACAACCAGTCAAATTAACAAGATTTAAAAATAAAAAATAAAAATGGGGGGAAAAATCAAGAGATGAAGAAAACACTCAAAGCAGATATGCACCAACTAGTGATTTCTTTTGGGTACATTAATTATGAAGTATTCAACACAAAACGACTGTAACATGCAAAACCTGCAAGAAGACAATCTCAGATGGAGATGCAACAACTTCCAATTTTGTTCGACATTTGAAGTTACACAAAGAATGGAAGGCGGTACTTTTTTTTTTGCTGTGAGGTAGCTGACTAACTCACAGCAAATGTAGTCAGCTTTTGCTGACTACTTTATTCAGTCTCTCAGAATACAGGAGGTTCGCTTTCATCAACTCTGTGTTAAAACTGCATTTTGCATTCTTGCAGCTGTCTCTGACCCCACTCCTTACAGCCATGTTTTATCAAAATTTGAGATAAATACAGATTTAAAAAAGAGCACATGGTCTATTATTTACATTTAACATATAAAGGACTTGAAATTCCAAGTTTGAGACTTGGGACGTGACTCGACTTTTGCCTGTCTTGACTTGAGACTTGAGGATAAAGACTTGAGACTTTCAAAACACTGACTTGGACCCACCTCTGCTTTATTTGTCACCAAGGAAAAATTTCAAGGCACATGAGTACAAATGGACAAAGGAGTGATCTCTCACACAATAAAATTCATAAAATTCACACATACTAATAAATACGTATATAAATATGTAGGTAGTAAAAAGTGCAGTGTGATTTGTGACTGTAGCAAGAGTTCGTGGTTGTGTTGGCAGGGTCAGCTGACCCCAGGTCAGTGATGGCTGAGTGCTCAGAAGAGCGACGATCCTCAGGACAAAACTAAAGGATTTCTAGCACCACTTCCTTCAAATGAAAAAAAAAAAATCACTCTGATTCTTTTACTAGTGATCAACCAAACAATACCCAGAGTTCAGAGTTTGCTTTGCCACAGTAAAGCAGGGTGTTAAATATTGGAGTGCCAGAGCTTCTTCAAAGTTCTGAAAAGTTTACACATGTTGCCTTCAGGGGCATGTGAGATGTCAGAGTCATGGAAAACTTTGAATGTTTTGGTTTGATTTCCTCTAATAGGGTTGGCATATTTCCCTTAGCCACTCGGCGTTGGCTGAGTGTGGAGGTGTTTGAGGTCTCAAGACGTTCAACCTTCATGAAACCAGGATAAAACTCCTTCAGATCAAAGATCTCTTTCACAACAGCATCCCGACAGCAAGACAATTAAACATATCGACATCATATGTACATGAATATTTTTGGTGAATATTCATCTGCACACCACTGCTTTTATTTCAATTACTAAGACAGAGTATGTCAGCTACACTGTAAAACACGAAACAGTTCATTTTCATTAACTCTACTTTGCAATGTGATCTCTACAGAAACCCAGACTTAAAGCAAACTGTCACACAAACAAATCAAAGCAAATCAATTTGCGGAAAAAAAAAAAAAAAAAAGATTTTGCAAAGTTTCAAACCTTTTGGTCATGACTGTGTGCATTAAGGCTGATGAAAGTCGCTGAAAAAGCATGATTGATTGTGAATGAATCCGCAGACCCATTTTGGGATATTTTTCAAGTCGGAACAAGAAAACCACTTAATCTGAGTGATGGGCATCAGATCAGAGTGCCCATGATCTCACTGGAACCAAAGTTTCCAACAGGAAGGTTTCTCATCTCACCGTCAGCAGTGACCAGAAATGTGTCTGGATCAGAACGTTTCTCTAGGGTTGGATTAACACATAATATGCTGGATTTCTGCTCCCCTCATTAAATAACCCCAGTCAGGTAAAACATCAAAAAGAAAAAAATAACATTGAAATGCGACACGTGACGCATGTGCTTGTTGTTCCTAACCAGCATGTTAGTTGTGGTATTGTGGTTTCTGACAAGTGAATCACTGGACTGGATTGAAGAATTTGTTGTTCATTGCTTCAGGGGATTACAAACTTTAAAGGGGCATTATTATGTGTTTTCCAGCCAGAGTGGATTTTAAAGCACAATGAAGTAACTATGTTTCCTTCAGTTGTTATAACAATGTTGCATATATCAAATATGCCATAAAAGAAATTGCACTTAAACACCTTGAAATTGGGCCACTGTCTCTTTAAAAACTCCTACTGTTTACGAAGCTCCGCCTTTGGGAAGTAATGTGGGGCAACTGAGGCTTTGTAGCTGTCTTGTGATTGGAAGGTTGTAGGTTTAATTCCAGTTTCCTCCTGCCACATGTCGATGTACCCCTGGGCAAGGCACTTAACCCTAAAAGCTTTAAACTGCAGCTTTGAGGAGCATCTGCATGTTGAGGGTTGTGCTAGGTCCACTCAGGTGTTTTGCATAGATTGGACCTGAGGATTTCTCAAACATTCATGAAAGAATCAAAGGAACACTCCATGTATGTTTTTGATGACATTACAACACGATGTAAAACTCAAAAATGCCGTTTTTACATAATGCTGCCCCTTTGAAATACTATAGTTCCTGTTAATATCATCAATAAACCCTTAAATGTTCATGCATTTGTATGCCAGAATATACAACAACTGCCAGTAGACTCACATTTTATACCAGAAATCCCTCATAAAGTCATTTCTTATTCTCATACACACTGACTTACCTCACTCCCTCCCCATTCCACCCTCCCTGCAGCCCCCAATACTCACACACACCGCAGGCACCACACGCACACTGGTTCTCATATGGAATATCGTGGGTGGTGCTGGACCGGTAGAGGGCTCTGTAAATAGCTAGGGAGCAACCCCTCCATTTCAGCGACCCAAATTTCCTTTTCTGAGGTTGGCTGCCTGGGTTGGAAGTGCTGTGCAGCAAGCATCCAGTCGCCACGGCAGACCACAGCGGCCACGCTGACAGCACTTCACAGGGACCAAGGCATGGCAGGGTGACCAGATGGCCGTCCACACACATCCAACAGCATGAGCCGACTCGGCCGCCGCATACACACACTCCATGCGTGAATGCTGCGCCCAGCCATGCATTGCTGCACTCTCCTCACATGTGTGTACTCACAAAACTCGCGAGCCATGAATACAAAAGGCGTGCGGCCACGTTCTGCCTCTGACATGTCAGGAACAGAGACAGCGTGTGGGAAGATGGGAGGAAGTGGTGCGTGTTTGTTTTGTTTGCATCTGACTGTGAATG
Organism: Alfaro cultratus; assembly: GCA_903066825.1. Taxonomy (NCBI): domain Eukaryota; kingdom Metazoa; phylum Chordata; class Actinopteri; order Cyprinodontiformes; family Poeciliidae; genus Alfaro; species Alfaro cultratus. The sequence continues at coordinate 2,352 of CAEFZX010030518.1, read as the reverse complement.
AGGAAAATCCTTTCAGCACTTACAAAACCAGGAACATGTAGGAGAAAACTTTATAGAGTAGAAATGAACAAAGAAACAACCATCCATCCATCCATCCATCCATCCATCCACTCGTCCATCTGTCCGTCCATCCATTCATCCTTTCATCCATAGAGGGAGCAGTGCTAACCGCCAGCAGTCATTGGACAAGAAGCAGGATAGATCCTTGCCAAATCACCAGTCCATCAAAAGCCCAAAGACACATAGCACCAACAGCGAGGCATACACACACACACATGCACACCCACCCCTACACACACCCACACACGCACGCACATGCACCCACGCAATCACACACACACACACACACACACACACACACACACACGTAGAGAATAGGCCATTCTGACAGAGAATGTGTGTTTTTAGGCTGTAGGAGGAATCCACCTAAAGAGAACGTGTGCATGCACTGGTAGAACATGCAAACCCCATGCATGAAGACCTCAGGCTGCAACCTGAACACTGAACCTTCGTGTTGCAAGGCAACAGAATTACCAACTGCACCACAATACAGCCTGAAGACAGAAACAGCATTTATGGCTTGGCAAACAAAACGTGGCTGGTGTCTGCAGCTCAGAGGAGGAGCTTTGGGGAAATGGGCGGAGCTTTGTGAGAGCAAGCGTTAGACACCCCCAAAAGGTTGCCGTGGTAGATTCAAGGATTTTTAAAATATAAAATAATCAAGGCAACACTTCAGGTATGTTTTTGATGATGGAATAACATTATAACATGATACAAAGCCAAAAAAAAGGGAATTCCTCCTATTGTTCTATCTACCAAGTTGAACACTAATAACGATATAATCCTGAAAAATTGGATACCATCCGTAGTATTACTTATAAACAACCCGACCGACTGATCTTTGCCTCTCACCGGTTCGCACTGGATGTTTTGTTAAATTGCTTAGGTCAGTTTAGCGACTGTATTTAAAATGACAGGTTTCTTTTTTATCAAGTTCAGTTTTCTGTATTCTTCAAGAGAAGACAGTCTCTTATTTGAAATCTCAGTGTAGTTAATAATCAGGGAGTGAAGCTAAGAGCTACTAAGAATTGGACACATTCAGAAAAACGTGACCCCAAAAGAAGCTCAAACTTTGCTTAAAAGCAATAACGCAGTAAAAGCTGCGCTTTCCAATAACTGCTGAACAGTATGAACTGAGGCTGTAAACCTGTCATGACTAGTCTGTTCTTTTCTCTAATCCCAAAATAAAATTTTTCGGTTTTGGAGAAGAGGTTTATGTGTTGCTAATCCTCAGAGAAAAATAGTAGCGCTTGTGGAAACAATGCTTAATTCATGCTGAAAAGAGAACAAGTTGAAAGGAATTATATGAATGAAATTATTTTTTAAAAATAAAAAAACTATTTTGTGTTTACAAAGATATGCCAAATATAGAAATGCATCAAAAAATTTCCTTGTGATCAGAATTGGGTGATTTTCAATTGAAACGTTTTTGGACCTGCTGGAAATGGAAAAATCAGATGTGCGGTGCCTTAGTGAACGCACTCTTCTACTTAAGTAGAGTCGCAGTTAGCTACTTTAAATATTACTGAGATGAGAAGCACAAAAGCAGTAAGACGTTAATCAAGCAGAAACAGGTTCTCCAGCACATGACTGCAGATAATTCAGCATCAAATTACTGCGAACACTGGAGGAGCTGCAGAGTTACCACAGACTTCTGACAATCTGTTTCCAAGGTGACTAACAGTTGGACTTCAGAGTTCATTGGCAAGAGGAAAGAAAAGTCCTGTTTGTAACACGGCAGACCAGCAGAACACATGATGATCAAATAAACAAAAAACTGAACATATTTAATGCTATATGATTGACTATGACTATGGGGTGTCATCTGTAAAGTTACACAGATGCTTTCTTAATCTGCAACATAATTCTTATCCACAAAAAATTATTCTCAGAGATGGCTTGCATTTAAACGTATGCTTAAAACATGTACAGTAATAAAATGGAAGAAGAAAAACTTATCCACAAGTTGATAATTAATAAAAAATAGGGAGACAAAAAGAAAGAGAGAGGGAGAGGGAGAGAAAAAGAGAGAGAGAGAGAAGAAGAAGAGAGAGAGAGAGAGAGAAGAGAGAGAGAGAGAGAGAAGAAGAAGAGAGAGAGAGAGAAGAGAGAGAGAGAGAAGAGAGAGAGAGAGAAGAGAGAAGAGAGAGAGAAGAGGGATAGAGAAAGAGAGAGATAGAGATAGAGAGAGAGAATAAGGGAGAGAGAGAGAGAGAGAGAGAGAGAAAGAGAGAGAGAAAGAGAGAGAGAAAGAGAGAGAGAAAGAGAGAGAGAGGCGGCGGAACGAGCCGT
>CAEFZX010030511.1:0-13966 GCA_903066825.1 Alfaro cultratus | reverse complement strand
AGTGTATTTCTTTAAAGTTAGGACTAGTTTAAAGTTATCTTCATTGAAAAGTACAGTACTTTTAATGACATTTCAACGTGACCCCAAACTTTTGAACGGTAGTGTATATATATATATATATATATATACAAAGATAGTATTGACATGCTTTATATTCTACAAAAAACAGAAAGTGCAATTCAATTTCAATTCAATCTATTTCACAATAGATGTAATATGGCACTTTACAAGAAGGATAGATTAATAAAATGAACAAAAATCTGTCCCGAAGGGCTGGTGTCCTGCATATTTAAGCTACCTACTTGGTTCAACACACCTGGATCAAATGATGGCTCGTTACCAAGCCTATGCAGTACAGTGACAAGCTGATGAGGCAGCAACTATGGCTGGAAAGGGAACTAAAACATGCAGGATACCGGCCCTTGAGGGCTGATTTTGGACAGCTCTGAAATAGACAATAAATTAAAATTCAAATTGCAGACATTTCAGGTCATTCCTAATTATAACCCAGTCAAGTTCAACTTATTATCCTATGGGGTTAAAAAAAAAACTTTTATATTTAACTTTTGACTTTGCCCCAATCCCTCCTCCTAATCTAGCAACAGGTACCGTTACACCCTATTGACAGATTTGGCTTGAGAAAATTTTAAAGTCCATTAGATGAAAAACAGAGTACATGTAGTTAGTGGCAGCAGTAACTCCTTCACAGACTTTGTTCAGGAGAGAGGAAGTTGAATACGGAATGGCAGAGGAACTTATTGATGGTTGTCTAGTGGCTTCCTCCAGTAATATGTCACAGTTAAACACAATTGGGTTATCAAGCAAGACAATGACCCAAAGCACTCTAATAAGTCCCCCGCTAAATGACAAAAAAATTGAATTAATGTTTTGGTGTGGCCTAGTCAAAGTCCACATTTATATAACAACTCAGATGCTGTGTCATCGCCTTAAAATGCTACAAGGTGACTGCATCAACAATATTCTTTGAAGAAGAGTGAGCCAAACCTCCTCCTCAGTGATGAAAGAGAATTATTTTTCTTCAACCGTTTAGTAATCATAACCGATTGATGGACGTTGTTACTGCAGTTGTTGTGGAACAATCAGCATTTAGGGGGAAATTACTTCTTCCACATTTGACCAAGTTGATTTGGATAACTTTCTTTCCTAATTAATGTACCGGTACTCATCTTTTGAAAAATTACTTTGGGTTTACTGATATAATCTCTGTGGGAGAACCTTTAGGACTTGAAACATGTGATAAAATGATAATCAGTTGAAATATGTGGGGAGGAAAATACTTTCTCATCAATTCAAAATTAGTAGGAGCTGGAGCAGAATTAGTGGCAACTGAAGCCATTAATATTTTTAAAAAGTGTTGTTGCATAGGTTCAACAGAACCTATGCCTCTCTCTCTCTCTCTCTCTCTCTCTCTCTCTCTCTCTCTCTCTCTCTCTCTCGCTCTCTCTCAAGACATAAGAAAAATAATCTACAAAGCTCATCTAAACATTAAAATGAGAACAGAGACTGCATTATAAAATATCTTGGAAATTGTCTTATTTTTATTACAAATTTTGTTGATTAAACGCCAACCAGTTGCTTTATTTTGGATTTAACCTGCACTATAAATCAAGTTACTAATAACTAAAATTCCTCTGTCTGTTTACTGGGCTATAAATGACCTTATTGTCCACTTTTGAGGAAATATGCTCTCTCCAGCCCTGCCTCTCTCTCTCAAGACATAATAAAGGAGATAGGAAACTGAAAATGTCTGATAAGCTCCATATCACCTCTGTTAATCAGCCTCAGCTGTTGGCCAAAGGCAAAACTACATTTTAGTCCTCATTTTTCTCGTCTCCACTACTTATGAAGCAAGTGGTGGGATCCTTGAAATACAGTATGAAATGTTTTGACATTTTCCTCACTGGTAGAGGTCAGCATCGTGATTGTTTAGGCATATTTCATAAAAATGACAAATACACAATGTTGAAAAATAAATTGGCTCTTAAATTCCTGTCTTGTGTTAATCGAGAACTGATATATTAATTATATTGAAGATATAAAATTATATATACAGTCAAACCAAAAGTTAAGCAAAAAAGACTTACAAAGAAGCTACAATCAACTATGAAGCAGAAGAAATCCAAATCATTCTGACTGCTGTGTTCCTAAAATAAATCTAATGAAATTTTTTCAATAAAATGTGTCATTTGATGAACCAAGTCACTGTATTTGCTGCAATCCCTCATATCAATCCTAGTCATTAAGTCATTCTGTGATTTACACAGAAGAGATAATGGATTTTTCAATTTAGGATTGTTTTGTGATGAGAACAAACAAATCCAATTTAAAATACACATTAGAATAAATGTTATGCTACATTTAAAAAATATCAAAATTATACAAAGTACCCTGTATAAATATGATGCATTCAAGAAATAAACATACTACCATAATCTGATAAAGTTTTCCTTGCCACTTTTTTACTCAACATCATAAATGCCACCCAAGTCAGACCTTTTCTCTTACAGACAACATTGTTTTCTTTATAATACTGTAGAATGCTTTGTACAGAGGAAAGAAAGAGCCTGCTGCCAGATTCAGTTCTGCCTCTGCATATATCCAGATGAGAGCTCAGTAAAGGGCAAAACAGTGAGTTTGTTTAAAGGTCAAGCATTAATGGTTACACTTCCTCAGACGCTCGGTAATCAACTGTGCCACTCACCAGGCCGAGTCAGGGTTAAAGGTTGCACAACATGAAAAAGTGAGGAAGGCAACGCTTTCATTAGCCGTTCTGTGCTGGCCCAGTTACACAAACGGAGAACCTATTTCAGTACATGACGCATATCACAACTGTCAACATCCTTTTTTTTTAGTAATTTAGGTTTGATATCATGTAACAGCTTGGGAGGGTTGCCAATTACCGTTCCAAGAAGGTGACTCACATCTAGCAGTGTCTCTGGGGTAACTGGAAACATGAATCCAACTATCTCCTTTCGATAAAGCCTTAACTTTGATTCTGTTCACCCATTTATCCTCTATGTGTCTTTTTTTTTTTTTTTTTAAGACTTCAACCAAAGAACAATTACTCAATCCTCATGTCAGTGTTTTGGATGACTGCTGCTTTCTTCACCCTCATGACAGATTGATTCTTTGGAAAAGGACAAAGTCATGCAGGCCGTCAGCGCCTTCATCCTCAATTTCCCCTGGACAAGCCCACCCATTAGTGATGAGCTAGTGCTTGTCAGCAGAAGAAGACAGGCAACAATATGCCCCATCGTGCTGTATTAAATTGTACAGTATGTGACTGCATTGCATGGCTCAGTAGGTGAACAGTGCCAAGCTTACAGAGGCTGAAGAGAGACAGCAAACAGCAAGCAGCAGGGAAGAGATGCCTGAGATGAAGTTAAGGTGAGGATAAATTGATGCTGACGGGACATAATTAGGAAAGCTGCCATTTCCAAACATCACTTGTCAGTGATCCAAGTCTTCTCACAATTTGTCACACTGTAGAAGGTTCTTACAAAAACTTTTGAGTAAATAACTAAGTGCAAGAGGTGCTAAAAGGTATAATTTTCTTTAACAGCACCCTATGGCTCAATACCTACAGAACCCCCTTCAGGAAGAAGAATTTTAAGTCATTTTCTGAATGACTAGATATAGTGTCTAACATGAAATAGTTTTCTCATGTAGCCAAACAGAAAAATTGCTTTCTAGGCTGTATCTAACCTCTGATTATTCACTATGTGAGCTTTCATACAAAAGGTAAACTCTCCATTAACCTGATAAATGGCAGACTAGGGGGCCTGGACAGAGTAACAGGAGGACCAGACGATGACCAACAGTAGTATGTAGAGGATGTATTGTATGTGAATGGAAATGGGTATGGGGATGTACTGCCGATCTGACACTTTGCTTTTATGTTTTTTATGTTCTTATGTATTTATTCATGGTCACTGTCCCTTTGGATGGGCTTTTTCATTGTTGTATTGCAGTTTTGCCCCTGCTTCCAAGATGAATTTCTCCTATGGGAGACTAATAAAATTATCTTATCTTAGCATTGCAGAATCACTGTAGGTATCAAGTTAAGTACAATGGCAATATAATGTTCTTTGTATAAAATGAACAATGGAGATGTTTTGGGAACATCTCCATTTGCAAATCTTTGAACAAAACTTTGAAGGCGTTCAGCATCTTCTTGGTTTTATTCTATTCAAGTGTCACTGCTACTGAAGAAAGTAACTGCCTTAAGTCCAGTGACGTGTTCTGTCTCATTGCACTTCAACACTACGGTATTTTAACGGCAAAAATAAAATGCGTCATTTGACATCCTGCACTCCAGCAGCCCCGGTGTGTTTTTGTCTTAAATCTTTAGGCAAGCTGGTCATACTGACCGTCTGTCGTAGATAGATACATCACACCCTCAAGCTCTCTTCACATCCCACAGCAGGGGTGTCAAACTCCGGTCCTCGAAAGCTGGTGTACTGTAGAGTTTGGGTATGCGTCCACCACACCTGAATCAAATGGCTGTATTACCAACTCATGCACTCAAGTTGTACAGCGTCCTGCTAAAGAACCATGTGTGATGTAGATGTGTTGACAAAGAAACATCTAAATGCTGCAGCACTTTGTGTATTTCAGGTTGCCACTGATCATTACAGCAGTTCAATCTGGTTGGTAAACTGCTGTAAACCCATATTCAGGTCTCTTCTCATGCAAGCAGTGGACTAATGTGCAACAATGTGCTGCAGTGAATAGTGAAGGACGAAGAGTGTAAACCGTCAAGTCAAATCAAATCGCCTGCAGCAAAGTACAATAGGACCACTGATGAAAGGAAAATAAAAAAGTTAAATACCAAATCATAAAGTAGAGCGACATTGAGAAGGTAAAAGGCAGAATGTGGACCTAGTGCGTTTGACCTCAAGAGAAGTTGATTGCTTGAAGTTCATCAGCCCCAGACACAGTTGGAGAGCAGTCCATCAGGAATATACCCTCTCCATTTTTTCTCTCCAGCCTACTTCATTAAAATCCTTATTCTTCATCCCTCTGATTACTGCAAGGAATGTGAAATAAAAGTATAGTTTAAAGATATTGAGAGATGAAGTGCGACACTTGGGGACATGACAGAGGGACAAACCAAACAGCAAAGTCTGGTTGTACATTGCTAAGCGGGAAAGAAGAAAAATTACGACACCACAAGAGTTTCTTTCTACATAACCTCAGGCAACGATAGCAATACAATTTTGTATTTAAAAAAAAAAAAAAAGGAGGCCATCCTTGTGCTTTGCCTTACAGTGAGAGGCTGGCTGGCTTTCAACACAGCACGGACAAAGCATCCAGGCACTCTGAGAGCACAGGGCGATTGCCTCTGTATTGCAGTGGTAATGTTTTGAGAGTGAAAAGGGATTTCAGCAAACTACTTTTCCTCTCTTCGCAGTCACCTTAGCCCCCTCAGAAAACATCAAAAGACATAAGTCTATTTAATCTGAGGAAAGAGCAAAAACAAGGCAGACCGCACCTGTCATGCCACTACAGTTCAACACAAGACGGTTGTCAATGTTGCACCAAACAGCGCCATCTAGTGTAGAAGTTAAAAATGAAAGCCAGAGCAGCATGGGAGAAGCAAGTACTAAAGTTTACTGTGAGACCTAAAAAAATATCTTTATGTACACATTTCTAAGGTAAGGCACAATTTTTTATTTGTATAACAATATTCATGCACAAGCTGCTTCACAGAAAAATCAGGCATTACATGAAAAGAAAAAAGTATTCAAATTATGATTTCAACAAATGAACAGCAAAAGCAAAATAAAATGAACTGATAGTCTTTGAATCTTAAGCTATAGTAAATGCAGTGTTTCCACACTTGATTTAAAGGAACAACAACAGTTTCTGCATATCTCCAGTTGGTTCCAGAGAACAGCAGCAAAAACATAAAAGACAAAATACTGCTCCTTTTTTTTGGTTTTGGTCCTTGGAACATTGTAGGCGCGTCTCCACTAGAGCAGCTTTAACCAATTCTGCCCTGCCGGATTCATGCCAATTAGAAAGTTCTGCATGGTTTTTCTCTGTTTTCCATGCTCACTTCAGGGGTAGTACAAGACACTTATTGAGCACATGTATTGATTGACAGCAGACTGCATTTGTTGGCCCATGATTTATGTCACTACAAACTCCAAAAAACATGTCTGTAGATCGGCAGACATGGGTCTGCTATAAGAGACCTGTACAGTGTGGAGGAAAGTAATCATGAGTTTAATCTTGAGCAGCACAGGAGCACATCTGTCAACTTTTAGAGTGGAATGACCGTGATTTAGCGGTGAAGGGAGAAACTTTCTAGCTCTGGCAAAATATTCTGTCTCAGTTTTGCAGCAGAAAAAATGGAACTACATAATATTAGTTTTACACAATCTGAATTTTATCCTTTGTTTGGAATTTTCATTAAAGTAGTGTTCATTAATGGATATTGTTTACATCTTTTGATTGCATAATCAATATCCAAACGGTTGCACATGTTTAAAAGAGTAGAGTGCAGTGAAATGGATATGTTCATATTTATAGCAAAATTTTCAGCTAATCTGAACTGTTTTTGTTATATTTGGGCCAATAGTTTGTGTTTCCATAGTTCGCCTTGATACTAGCCCACGCAAGAACTACCATCTTTTTTAACAAGTGATTTATACAACTTATATTTACTGTGACTTTGAGTCCAGGTCAACTCACAGAAGGAATTAAAGTAAAAGCAAGTTTTAAGACATTTTCCATCATTTGTATTTTAAGGAAAAAAGTGAGGAAAATAAAAAACTAATTAATTAAAATCAGAAATCAAATTTGGTATAAAAAAGTCAAAGATTTTATCTTTCAGCCATATCGCCCAGCTTTTAGCTTCACCAAGTCTATTGGAGTGCTGATCTCTAATCTTGGTTTTTGGGACCAAAAAAACAATAGGCTCTTTTGCAAAAGACGACAAGCCATTTCTGAGCTCCCATCGGCCTCAGACAAAGCCCAAGTAAATAGTGTGTTATTCCACACAGCTGAGGGCTCACAAAAAAAGCCCAATAGTGGCAGAACAGAATAACAGGTAATGTAGTGCTTCATCAATGTCAGAACAAAACCTGTGTCAACAGTGTTTACCATTGCATCCTTTCTAAACAACAGAGACAATAGCTGAAGAATTCACTGTAGCAATCATATTGTTGGCTGCGATTGAAATTTAAACTGTACATCTACCTTCTTAGTTCTCTCATCAGTATAACGTCTGAATCTTGTTAAGCTTGAAAATTCTGCTGCTGGCTGATGACACATCATCACTATGTCACTCACTTCAATTGTGGAGCCGACTTGCCCCTATAAAAGTCTGCAGATGCAGAAATATAATTAACTTTTTTGGACAGCGAGGGGTGAAACAGAGGCAGAATGATCTCAACCCTTCTTGCTGCATTGGTGTTATCACAAAACACATGGAGACAACTGAAAGGTGGCTTAGTTCCACCATAAAATGTTTTGTAAAAAGGATGACAAAAATTCTGTCTTTTTTTTATGCATAGGTTTAAGAAAATAATGACTTATTGATATTAGAGACAGAAATAAAACATTGTGTATCAGCAGTAAATTTTTGGTAAGCGAAGTTTTAATATTCACATGTTAGGGGAAGGTTTTAAATATTAAATTATTCCTCTAACATAGAGGAAATCCGCATTATCTTTGTTCACTCAGAGTTATAGATGACAAATGACACAAAGTAGGCCTACTCTACTACAGAAGATGTCAAATAATCTGGAAAAGTTGGTGAAATTGTCTGGCAATATATGACTATATTTTGCACCTCAACTCGAGTTAAGCACAATATAAATCTCGTTGTAATCTGTGGATGACAATGACAAATAAATTTTATCTATCTTATCTATCTATCTATCTTATCAAATTACTCGTCTATCAGACATTATGTCAAACATAAAACTTAGACCCAGACAAGTGTAAATCATAGAATATTCTGTGAAAACACACAGACAGTGGATGGTGCTTTCTATTCCTCTAAAATTATTTTCCACCAGTCAAATTAGAGAAATAAATTAAGACTCCTGGACTACATTTTGTTTTGGAAGCCTAAATTTTATTTAATCTCTATAAGCAATATCAAAACCATAATTGGTTATTCAACTGTTCTTAGCAAAAACCACCTTTTAAGTGCTCATAAATTCACAGATAACACCAAATGTCGCTTTTTTACTTGGTGCTCTTAATCAACAACTTTTATGACGTTTTCTAAGTACTAAAATCAGCAAGTAAGTCAGTAACTGAGGTGTCTAAAAAGGGGAGAAAAAAAATTATATGCTGCTTTATTTCCAACTGAGAGAACAACTCCAAGTCTTTGAAATGTTCAAAAAGTCTTACTAAAGTTTGTGACGACTATCCAGCATGATCATCCACATTTACTGTCATCAAATGGTCTGAAATCTAGTTGGCAGAGTGCGGCTGACTTCCCTGAAGGCACACCTTAACTCAGTACCACTTCAACACTTTTGAAGTGTCGCATCTCTGACAGCTGAGACAGTGCATGCACAAGTACGCTGCCTCATCATGCTGTTCTTGGCTGCCAAAGTCACAGAGCATAAAGCTGTAGCCATCAGCTGATATTATCATATGGGAGTCTTACTGCAAAATGAAGTTCGGCAGCTGCATTTCTGTCTTTTAGGAAGAAGCACGAGAGAAAATCCTTATCAGTTAACAACCAACGTCTGGAGAAACACGTGATAACTTGAATGCTGATGTATCAGTATGCACTAAAAACATTCACACGACATCGCCACAAATAGAGAGTATTCTGCACTTTTTAAAATATTTTTCACTTCATCAAACATTCAGAATTTAATGGTAGAGAAGGTGAATGTGGTGGAGTAGAGAGTGGGTGAGGATCTGTTGCTATTCTGAGATGATCCAGATAGCAACTGGATTGTTCCAACACGTTTATTATAATTTCCGAACTTAGGTGAACAAAATGGTGGAAAAAAGCTTCTGCAAAAGCATAAATATATTTTATATGAAGTGATTGCATGTCAAAAAAATAAAAATTTAAACACTAGATGCAACGGAAGTGTCCGTGTAAAAACCTAAAATGTTAGTTTGTGCTTGTTTAACTATGAACACCCACAGTAAAGCTAATGAGCATCATAAAAGCCACTGATGGCAATAGAAGAGGATATTTCAAAACCAGCAGTGCAGTCACAGGTTTTGGACCCTGTGGCAGCATAATTTGAGTTGGTTGATAATTTTCTCCTTTTGGATTCATATCCAGCTGCAACATTTTTGAGTGAAATCTCTCAACATTGATTGACGGACTGATGTAAGTTTTAGAGCAGACATCTATGTCCTTCTCTACTTTAACCAACGCTAGTCACTGAACCTCAAACCCAGCAATATCTCCTTAGCCAACTTAGAATCAGTGTTTAATTCTGACTTGATCATTATTCCTAATGATCTTCTAGATATTCACAGAACCTAGCAATGTCATTACTCCTTACTTAAACTGTATTATGTTTCTCAGACTAGAATAAGCTAGACGGTATAACTATGTCACTTTGTCTAATTATTATCCATTATGAGCCAACAGGCTCATAGAATATTTTAAACTTCATGAAACAAACAACCATATAAATACCTACACAGAAAAGTGCTTGTCAACAGGTTGCCATGGTAAGAAAAGACATTAGTTATTATATTAATACTGATGTACCATGTCATCCAGGTGACATTATGACTGTTTGTTTTTCTGATGCTGTTAATTGCTGACATATTGACCCTTCATTGTATACAGGGCTGTACTCAGTAACATAGTAGGAGCTTAGCCTCAGAATGTGCAAAGTGTTGAGGGCTCACCCACACACATAATTACCGCAGTCTTTTTGTGTATTTTGTAATGCTGGGAGCAGCTGTTTAGTATCGACTTATTTTACCAGGACATGTTGCCAGCGTGGATCTCTCCATCACTGGGTTGTTCAACTTAGACAAAAAAAACTAAACATGAGAGAATTCCAGCTTAATTTAATACTGCAGAAAAAAGTGAATATCCATAAAATATCTGCATCCAACTTAATATAGTCAACAGTTATGCAGTAAAAATTACAAATACAGGGAAGAATTGGGATAATTTGGTTTTAAATTAGAATAAGAATGTATTGTTTGTCAATGTACACATGTACAATAAGGGATTTTTGGTGTTGTGTTCTTTTCTTCAACGTCTGTAATATTGTTTTTATTGTAATGTTTGCATTGTGAACCACAGGACGAATACTTTACTATGGTAAGAACTAATCAAGATTCTTAAAAAAAACTAAACTGTAATCTGTATGACCACCTTGGTTAGTGTAGTCAAAAGGAATCAAGAAAAGGAGCCACTGCTCACACTTTTCCCCTCTTCCTCTCTTGTCAAGTCAGCCTACTTGACAGAGTAAAAGTTTTAGTTTCTCATGCACAATATGGAGGTGTGCGTCTGCCTGCCCTAGCTAGAGGCCTTTTTAAAGTGGATCGCTATGCATACTAATCACTATGTGCAAGCAACCTGATCTTAGAGCTGTTCTTGTTTATCATTTATTTTTCTATATTTTCAAAAGCACGACTGTTTGTTTCAGTTGCTTGTTGAGATATTTTTTGTTATAGCCAGACAGGACCTCCTGGCACAGCAGCTGCAGTGCAAAAAGATATAATAGGCTAATTGGAGTGCTCCTGGCTTAATGTGGATGTGATTGGGATGTAGTCCTTCCAGAAAGCCCGGAGGGTCACTCACTGCTGTCAGCAGACTGCTGTTAGCAGAAGAAAGTCTCTTACCTGGATGATCTAAAAATAAGACCACAGCTTTTAATGATCCCCCCGTCCCAAGAGTTGTATCTGAAATTATGTTAACTGCATCTCCAAATATTGCAATCTGGTTTATAACTCAGAAATTTAAACGTGTACTATAAAACCAATAAATGATTGATAACAGAACACCAGCATGTCATCTACTCTTCCAATCATAGTAGCTCAGAGGTAAGTGGTCACCTGGGTGCCATTGCTGAAACCATACACTGAAAATGTTTGGATTCAAACTTCTTAAAAAGTATCTTCACGAGCAGAAAGCTCAAACAGCAAGACGAGAAGAAAGGATAATTCAACTCCAAGCAGATCTATTTGTACATATTATTGTGAAAATATGCTTGAGTGCTTGACAGCTTTTTTTCCTCTCATTTTTATTCATGTAAGGATGTTTTCTATAAAGATAACTTCCTGGCTGGGGCCCATTTCAAGAAGAGGTTGATACCAAGCCAGGATCTGGATTTAGGATTAACCCACTCTATAATACATGTGTGTCCCTCTTACCATAGTCTCTCGGCCTATGGGAGCGGAGAAGACGTACTCCAGCTGAAAGACGATTGCCAAAGCCTGATTATTGGCCATTTTGATCTCCAAGCTGCTGCGAAGGCCCAGCATCTGAGGACGTGATGATGTTGCAGAGCTAAAGAGAAAGCAAAGAGATATTGATGTGTAACGTAGGCGTGAAAAATGAAAAGGCAGAAATGAAGAAATTACAATGCTTTTCCAAAATGTGAAAGGTTTAAATATTTCTCCTCCTATAGCTATATTTTCCATTAAAAGTGAAATAAAATCAATGTGCTGGAAGATTTACAATCCCTTACTAAATATTTCCTGGCAAGCACTTGCCTCCTGTGTGAGAAATGAAACGGCTTTCTATGTATTCGTCATTCACAGTTTGCATACACCAGAGGCGGGAGCATACTGTGCAGTGCTCGCGTGTCACGAGGTGGGGCCGAGTGTCTTTTCTTCCGTTCGCTTCACAGACTTTCTGGAGTCAGTTTTCCCCCTCTTTTTCTCCAGTTTCTAAAACCATCCAGCATAACACAAGCCAGACAGACTGTCAGCTATCACTGACAGCACCAGTGAGAGTCAAACGCCATAATTACTGCCTACACTATAGGGGTATATCAAACCAGACTTACAACAGACATTCCCCTCTTCAAAAAAAAAAAAAAATGAAAAGAAGTGCAAAACATTTTTTAGTATGGAGGAGATGATGATTATTGTGGTCATAAAACACGAGTCGCCAGGCACAGATTGTGGGTAAGCATCTTGATGAGTTTGTTGTATAGTTAAATGTTTGTACATACATTTTTGTTATGGTAAGAGAGCCGTGTCATCACCCATAATCATAGTTTCTCCAAGGGTCTGGTATGCAGCAGAGAAAAAACAATACGTTTTGATGTGATATCCACTTTTAAGAATTTGTGTGTCATGTTTTGAGTTCCCTAGCCTATTTTCCCATTCCAGTTTTCTCACCTTTTAAATGGAATTATTTCATCCTTCACGTTACTGTTTTGTGCATTACTATTTTATAAAACTGCATAAAATATCCCAGCCAATTACCCTGACAGGCACAGCTTAAATAAGAGCGCTCACACTGACAAGAATGTGTGGAAAAATGTCAGAACACACATTCGCTGCATGCAGTGGTTTCTAGTAAGCTTGTCCAGTGACAGCATGTGGGCGAACAGTGTTATGTTTTCAACCAATTAGGTATTTTGGAGACAGTGCTGTCAGCACAACCACATTTCCTAACGCCATTCACAGTAGGTATAATTAAGAAAGGACAAACTTCGAGCAATAAAATATAGCAGAATTAGGGGATCATATAGAAACTGGAAAGGAACTGTTTGACCTTCAGCCGTGAACTTTATGTTTGCAACCAAAGCCAGATTCTCCACATTACCGCCAAATCTGCTTCAAAGCAGAATAGCAGAATACTTATCAGAAATATTCTCATTTGTGTCATTTTGTAAAAAAGCAGTGCAGAAACGTAATTTAAAAAAATTATATTTGTGGGTAGGAAAATGTGTAAGACTTACCCACAGTATAAAAATATTTAATAGACTGTCATGACACATATTTTAAATATTTCTGAAAGAAAAAATTATTTAAAAATTTCAGACCTGCTCCTTAATGGCTCGCTGATGCACCCACACAACTCATTAATTGGAACTTCCATTTGTGTGAGCCAAGAGGTTTGTGCCGTCACCAGAGCAGCGACTGTGGGCTTCTGGGGACAGCTGGTGTATTCTGAACAAAGTGAGCTGTAATGCAAAACGTAACAGAGGAGTTGTGCTGTTTCTGGACAGCTGGCAGAAATCCAGCCACAAATCAGAGGAGCCTACAGGAAAAATGCATAAAATTCACACGTGCAAAACTTGTGTCAACAGGTCGAAATTCTGCACATGTGCAAAATCATAGGAAATTGAAATGAGAAAATGTGATTAAGATCATGAAAATGTTAACGTCTTAATAGATCGAGATGTATGTAACATGAATATACTTGTCTTACATACATTAAACACAAGATTTTTGAAAAGCTGGAAGGTGTAATATGTGAAGAACATATATATATGCCTGTGAAATCCATTAGATTACCAGATCTCCATGTGAAACAAGAAATACAGTAAAACAGGCATTTTATATGCAAGATCTATATTGTGTATTAACATGTAAAACCTCTGGAGGTAAACATTTATATATTTTCCACATTTTGGCGTACTTATTTTCAAAAGTGCTTTTAAGTAAAAAAAAAACAAAAAAAACAAAAAAAAACATAGAAACATGATGCATTAAGGGGAGTTAAAAACCAATTCAGTTAAAAGAAAAACAGTGACTCTTAAAATATTTATGAGATTTCAGAATGTATTGTGCTAAGTGTCAGAGATGAGATTTCCTTTCACTGAGTGGATTGATGACCTTACATCACAACACCCGCTTTGGAAAGGTTGACATTGACTTTTTTTGTGGTCTCAATAAGACTAAAAGGCCAAAGCATTTCTTCTGAACTGTTACGTAATTATCAGAAAACATTGGTGTGAAAAATAAAGTTGATTCATGTAGGTCAAAGATGATGTAGTTTCTATATATGTATATAGAAACTAGTTTTATA
>CAEFZX010030508.1:0-18492 GCA_903066825.1 Alfaro cultratus | reverse complement strand
AGAAAGAAAGAAAGAAAGAAAGAAAGAAAGAAAGAAAGAAAGAAAGAAAGAAAGAAAGAAAGAAAGAAAGAAAGAAAAGTTATTGATACAACAATGTTAGGCAAGATGCATAAGATACTATTTTATGTTTTCTTGAGCTGAAATGCAAACAAAAGTGTTTGAGAACAACACAAAAAGCTACTATAGCTAAAGTTTTCTCCACTGTAAACAGAAGTTAGAATAGACACTATGACTCAGTCACTACAAGTTGAAAAAAACTAGTATAAGATTCACATTAGTCCTTTCTTCAGGCCTTTTCAATATGTATTATCAAAAATAATTTGAGAACAAAAAATATAATCTAATTTTATAAGAATATACATATTGCACATGGGTCTTGAAAGAACTGTGAAGAAAACAGAAAGCTTCATCTCAGAATGGTTTGGGGGTTTATCTCTTTGTCTTTGAAAGTTTACCTCAAATGAAAGGAAAGCGAAGTTACATTTCCACAAACCACTAACAGGTTAATGTGTTATGGCTTTCTGCAAGGAAAGGTTTTAGTACAAATCAGATTATGTTGTAATTCATAAATAAATCTATGTACTTTCTACAAAGTCCATTTGATAAAGGGGTAAAAAATCAAAGCACAGTGGAGCTCTGTTGAATCTAACATACATTCTGTGGATGCAGCAGAGATGGAGAAACCTGAAGGGAAACATGGCCTGAGGCTGTAAGAAACACCAGAGGAAGGTTATTGTTGCTAAAGAACAATAAACCTTCTGGTAAAAAAAAAAAAAAAAAGAATTTACACCACCTAAAAAAGTTTAACAGGTGCATTCAATAACTCTATAAATATAGCTGTTTAAAAAAAATTAAATGCATTTATATATGTAAATAAAATACATTTGATGATTTCTTGAAGCAAAAACAAAATATTGATTTAAATCATTTATTTTTGGTAGTACTTTTCTCTCTGAGCTTTTTTTCTTTTACGTCATTTGGTTCTCTCAGCCTAGTTTTTTTATTTCTTTTCAATAAATCCAATTTTTCCCCTCACTCCGTCTTGTCTTTGAGTTGATTAAAGTTCAGCTATAGCTGTCCTTTGGTCCTGCTTCAAACCCTGTGCAGAAACCACAACGGAGACGTTACTGAGAGAAGCCACACAGTGGAAAAATTTGTCTAATAGGTTCAAGTGAAAAAGATTTAATGAACCTGCTCCTGAATGATTGTCTCTATAATTTTTAAATTTTCTGTTGAAGATTGATGACATGCACCTACAGTGACATACTTGAACAAAGTGAAGATAAAAAGACTGGAAGCTCAAGAAAGAAAATCAGGCTTGGAAAATTAACTTCAGTGGACTTCAGGGAACTCAGGGCTGGTTTTGGTTTTCCTGATGGCTGCAGTTAAAATGCCATCAACAAAGTGTACAAAGATTTTAAAGGATGGAAGAACAGGAAAAATGAAAAATCTTAAAAATAATTCATTTAGATCTTTAAATTCAATATGATCAAATGTATCTTCTACAAACGGCAACAAAATGTACAGGAGTGCCAAAATGCAAATATCACTGCAAGAGCAAAGTGGCTGTAATCTGTATGAATGTGAGGCTGCTCATGTATTACTCCAAATCAGTTTACCCACACATCCTAACATGGCCAGAGAAAAATTACCCAGCCAATAAGAGCTCCTAATAAAAACCACGAGAGAAGGAACCATCAATCAGAGTAGGATGACAGCTGTGTAATATAACTACTGCATGGTGCAGGCTTGAGTGTTGGTGTCTGCAGCTGTGCACATGTCAATGCATGCGTTATGTGAGAACATATTCCTCTTCTCTACAGTGTGTGTGTTTATGAAAGAGACAGAGTGCGTACAGATCTACTAGCGCTGCACTCTACTGCCATTGGCACGTAATGAGAACTTTATGTGTTTTCATTACTTTGTGCAAGACAACAGAATCACGCTGAGGGCAGTTGGCAGCTGCAGGAGCTGGAGCTGAAGTCAAATCACATTAAGGAGCTGAGGTGTATGGCACCACAGGTGAGTAGGTAGGCTGACTGCTCAGCTGAGCAACACACACAGATATTCACACTGGGACAAAGCACACACTCACTAACATTATGATTCAGAAACAAACGGGGGAAAAAATATGATGAGAATACATGACTTAGATGACATGGAGGGGCTTAAGGCAACTTTCAAAGACTATGACCTTTATTGAGAAAAAAACAACAACATGGTAAAGGTTGTCCTTTTCAAATGACATTTGCGTTGTTTGAAAGAATACAGTCAATAGGTAATGACTTGCAGAAGAGATTTTAAAGACTTAATGTCAAAGTTGTACTAGATCACGATAAGAAGGAAAGCATGGAAAAGCTCATTTCAGCAAACATTTCAAAACAAAGAAGCTATGCTGCTTTGGTTGTCTATTGATCCTTTTTTAACTATGTCACCTAATCACATGGGGCACCGTGACGGACTATCTGGTAGCCTGGTAAAAACCAGCCCTTCTTCGAAGCTTTGCTTCATACGGAGAGAAACAGGAAAACTTTAGCAACTGGGTAAAATCAAATCCAATCATTCAAAACACATTATGCACCAGCTTGATGAAGTTTTATGGAAAGTGGGTGCCCCTGTAAACAGCCCCATGGGAAGTAGGGCCAGAAATAAAATGTGTTATACATTTTCCTTGCTCTGACTTTAATTGCTCAACATTTGGAGTTCACTTCCTCTGCAGCCGTTGTCAAGCTACAGCCGTGGGCAGATTACAATTCTAAAACAGTCAGAAATTGAAGTAAATCAGTTGAAATTCAGCTGGAAAAATTGAGCTCAATGGGAGAAATACCAGAAGAACAGTCTGGAGATGAAAATGAAGTTCAACTGCATAGGACAACAATGGTCCTTAGGAACAAAAAGGAGGGTGACACTTTTTAGATACCAGTATAATGAAAAAAAGGAAAAGTAGCTTACTTTATCCTACCACTACTACCACCACAGAAAAAAACCTGCAGAAGTGGAAAAGAGGAGCAAAAATGCAATGTGGGTTTTAGATTGAAAAAGTGAACAAATCTTGAGAAAACTTGCAGGTTAATAGAAGGTGAGCACCTTGAGACTGAACAATATTTAGTCTTGGTGGCACAAATATGTCTCTGATGAATTTGACCTGAAACTAAACACATTCTTTTAATTTTTGCCACAGGCCTTGGACTGCTCTCTGTTCTTACTAAGAAATGCAACGACTAGCGTGGGGAGAAAGTACGGGGAGCCACACAAATTATTGCTTGTAAATTATGAATGTGGAACTGTTTGAGACAAGAAATGAGTCAAAATGAAGAAACGAACAAGCTGCAGTGTGATTGTACAGAATAAAAACAAAGTACTTGTAATGATTCTCATAAAGCTGCTGTATTAAAACTTAACATCATGAGCGAATGTTATAGTGCTGAGCTACAACATTTTTTAATAGTTGTGCATATACAGACATGTCCCTTATCCCTAAAGGAACTCTGCTAATTGGTTCTGCTACTGTGGTAATGCATCTCTGTTCCAATAAATATAAATATGAAAATATTATGTTATTGTTCTCTTCTGTAGAGGTATTTATTATGATATAAATAGAGGAGCACATTGAAATCCAGTAGAATACACTGCACAATAAAAACCAGGCACCTTTTTTGATGCATTCTCTGTAATGGTTGACAAAAAAGAAATAGATTTATACTTTAACCCAAACTACAGTTGAAATCAATAAACAGCTATTTAAGCATCAGGATCAGCTTTATTGGCCAAATTTGAGTAAGCAAGCATTTCTACTGGAATTTCTTCTAAATTTTGTTTCATAGAAAAGTATTCTAGAGGAAATGCAACTCTGGTTCTTCTCTTTAAAAATACTTCAAAATCTTCTCATTGTTTATTCTTGTTTACTTTATCAAAACATCTATTTTGGTTACTAATTAATTTTTAATGTATTATATGTTTGTTATTATTCAGTAGAATAAAATAATATAGACTCCAACATGTCTAAAATCAATCTTGTCACTACATTTATCTCTCTGCATCTCTCACACTCGTGTCTTCTTCTAGCAATCAGGTCAGTCACAGTGTGTCAGTCACAGTGTGTCACCAGCCTGCATGTGCTTACAGAAATCCTACATTCACACGACTGGCAACCTGACAGTCCTGGAAAAGCACGATGGGAGTTGGAGAGATAAGGAAGGGTAAAGTGAGAATTGAGAGCAAAGAAACCAGGGGTATTTATTGCCGTCATCGAGAATAACACGTGAAAGGCATGTTATACTGGGTGAAAAGAAATAGAGAAAAAGAGAAGTGAGAAGAATAAATAAAATAAAATGGGACTTTGTGGCAACGCTGCGTCCTCCTGAGACCGTGTGATGCATTTTCGCTGCCTGACAAGCGTGTTTTTTCACAGCAATGAACGTTAAGGCGAGGGGGGGACACAGTGAATCAGCGGCATCTCGCTCTCTTCTTCAATATGTCCCCCTTTCTCTCACACATTCGTCTCCCAATGGATGCCTGACTTGAAAAGATGAGCATTTGCATTTCTCTACCCCAGTGTCTCCAAACTCACGTGCAGACTCACGTGACAGTGAGTGTGCACGGCTGCCTGAGTGCACGTGTGTGGGGGTCTGCCTTTGTTTATGTGTGTGTGAGTGAGTGATCCTGCACAGAGACACAGAGCATTTTCCCATTTGCATGTTTGGGCTTTTTTATCACACCCAAAGCAGAGTGCATGTGAGCATGTATTTGTATTTTTGACACGTGTTGTATCTGGTTGAGACAGGATTCTCTGTCCCCAAAACATTTTTATGCACTTAGACATGGAGCTTAGAGCAGACATAGACAAGAGTTTCTCTTCTCAGTGTAGCATATTCCAGCAGAAATCCTTTTTCTGAATGGTAGCACATTTGAAATGATAAAAATTAACAAGATTTAACAAAATGATCTTTAGCAAAAAAATAACCACTTTATCTTGATGAAAGGACAACAACCTTGATGAGTAAGTACAACATTAAGGAGATCTACTATGCTTTCTTGAACAAGCTAGACTAGGTCCAAGGGCTATAAAAACATGTTAACATTTTCTTTTTTTTTTGCAAAACTCTTTCTCAGATTATGACATTTCACCTGTTTAGTTCAGCATATTTTAAGCTTCTTTAAAAAGAAGCTTAATAATCGTCAGGTTTTTGAAACAGCTCCTTGTCCTGAGACAAAAAACACTTAATTATTGATGAAAAAATAGCTGGATGTTTCTAGACACACTAAAGACCCAAATGGATGTACACAAATGTGTATGCAGACATAGCACCAGTCCATCTATTGTTTTTCTGCTCCATTTTGTCCCCATTTGGTGAACAAGACTCTGAGACCAGAATCAGCTGGAAGTTGTACAAAAATCATTTTTTATGACCTGACTGAACTCCTCCCACATCGTGTTTCCAGTGCAAAGTTATTCTACTGCTATAAAAGCATATCTTAGTGTGGATATTAAAATGGCCAGCAAAGGACAGTCCAATACTCTTTCTATCATTTCAACGCACTCTATTGTGTCACTTCATGCTTCACACCTGGAGATCCCATTAATTTGTATTAATTCATAAAGGCATAGGGAATGAATGTCACTGGCACCAGCCATAGTTCAGGTTCCTGGCCGACAGGAACATCATGAGCTATAAATCACCGACACATTGTACATCGGAGTGCAGGTCTTTGGCTCTCACAGTAGTGCCCGTCCTACCACTAATCTAGACATACAAAACAACATCCTCACTCTGGGAGAGCAGATGGATGGCCCAGAGCAGACCATGTATATCGTCACTCGGGACAAGTTTCCAACAGTGGGCTGTGGCCTGTTGCTGGTTCATCAACTACACCT
Organism: Alfaro cultratus; assembly: GCA_903066825.1. NCBI lineage: Eukaryota > Metazoa > Chordata > Actinopteri > Cyprinodontiformes > Poeciliidae > Alfaro > Alfaro cultratus. The sequence continues at coordinate 12,617 of CAEFZX010030508.1, read as the reverse complement.
GCTACTCTTGCCTTCTTTTGTCACCTTATTCAACAATTTCTTAATCCTGTCAAGTCATTTTTTACCTTTTCTCTTCAGTCAAAATGGTTCTGATTGCTTTTAATAAACGAAGGTTTGAAAAATGTAATGATGCTTTTACAAAAAAGTAGATAAAAGTTCTGGATTAGTGCTTTGGTATCTAATAGAAATGTATTTTTTCAATAAATGTAGCATTCTTTTCACCAGGACAAATAGAAAATCTGATTTAGTCAATTACAGAGCTCAGAGCTAACCTCTAACCCTGTCTTCAAAATTGTAAATAATTTTCTTATACCCTTCATATACCGTATACCCTTCAATAAGTTGGCAAGATGATGCAGCCAGGATAGAAACAGGCCAAACTTTGTTGTGGCTTTGTGGTTCTAGTCCCTCCTCTCTTCCTATCACACTTGGTTCATCTTCACCATGTCTAACACTAAGCATTCATCAATTCAGACAATATATCAGCCATATCAGCAGCCCGTCAACAGTGACTGATAATTTGAACTTCCTCAAACAATGCATATATAAATATCCCTCAAAAATACAGAGACGTGCCAACCTTACCCTATAGATAGAAGGAAAACTTGATATTCTTAAAGCAGTTTGTGGCTATTAACTCTTATCTCTCATAGTTATGCCATTCTTTAAGTCCACTGCTCTAAAGTCAAACAACTGCTTTAGACCAGTGTTAAAATTCAACAAAAAACTGGTCTAGAAGTGTGGAAAACATGGACATTTTCTACTTTTATACTGACGTAGTTTTTTACATTTTATTACATGGGAACCACAAAAACTGAAGTTTAAAAAGTAGGGTTAAGTTATTGAACAATGTCCCTTACTCCGATCCTATCATTTTGCACATTTCAATTCATCATGCAACAACGCCTTCACATAAATGCACCAAGACATGCCCACTTAAACTGGGCAAAAATAAACATTGGACAACCACAGCTCAGCTAGAAGAATCTGTTGGCATGACAACTGTTGGTACTGAATTCCACAAATTTCTTCTTTTTATGAGAGTGGCAAAAAATACACAATAGAAAGATAAGAACATAAAAATCTAGTATGTTTGCTTTATCCACCTGGGGGGACACAGCAAAGTCTGATAACATCTAAGCTGAACCTTTTCCAGGAAAATGCCAACGCTAAGTGTAGCAGAAAACCAAAGCTGGAATGGACACCAAACATAATGGCATATGAATGGTACATCCTATAAAAATTCACTTAAGTACAGCTTAGAATTTTTGATGCTTCAAAAGCATTATTATTTTAGGTACAAACTAGTTTACATATTTTTAGTGCCCAAACTGAAGCAATGCAAAATGCTGAAAACTGTGAATATTTCACCTATGACTTGGAAATTGAAGCCTTAGCAATGTGTCTGTTAAAGGTAATTCATTCAGATGGGAATTTCACAGTTGAGTATTGTTCACATTGTATCTATGTATTCATTAATCAATTGATAGGCTTATGTGTATTCAACAAGAAAATGGAAAGACAATTTCATGGGATGAAGTTTTCTAATGAGACAAGTATCAGCAATGTTTCAATGTCAGTGTGCAAGTGTACAGCACTTACACACTCATCAACGTTTGATGTAAACACAGTTACATGCAAGGAACATTGTGAAAACCCCAAAGCTGCTTGCAGCATTTGATTAAACTGTCATGAACAGCTGCAGTTGTCAGGGCCTGTTCGGCGCTGAAGTCTAATGGCCATTAGATTTCAGGAGTAAGAGCCGGTTGTCGAGTGAGCGGCCCCGATGTGGCCTTAATGGAGATTTCATTACCACTACGAGGAACATTGTTGAGGTCTGCTGGCCTCAAATGGTGGTGACGTCTGATCACTGGCAGTTTTTACAAGTCCAGTTAATAAAGAAGGCCTTCTGACTTTGAATGAGGAGTGTCTTTTTTTGAAGCAGTACAGAGCAAAATACTACAAGATTAATGTATTTATTTGTTGTAACTGCAGAAAAATATTGACATTTCTGCTTTACAGGTTCATCTAAAAATATGACTATTTTTAAAATATGTTCATGTCATTGATTTAAGGAGAGAAAGTCAAGTAGAGTTATGGCATACAGAGTAGTATCCAGTATTTCAAGCTCCTATTTTATTAATTTTGATGATTATGATTGTTCAATAGCAAAAACCTGAAATTTTGTTTCCCAGATAACTAGAATACCTCCATGTACATTTGTTTGGTTAGAGTCTTCTCATGCATAACTTACTGCATCAATGCAGCATAGCATGGTGATCAATCAGAGGTGTTGATGTTGTCAATGTTGCTTTAGTAACGACATTCAGCTCATCTGCATTGTTGGGTTTGGTGTCTCTAATCTTCCTCTTTATCAAGGTTCTGGTCAAGCAGTGATTTCATGATCATTGAACCAGGGTTTAGTACTTTTGGCAGGGTTGGTAAAATCTAATTAACATCTCCAATAAGCTTTTCAGCAGAAGGAAGCTTGACGTGCTCTGAAATTTCCTGGTAGACAGCTGTGCTGACTCTGGACTTAATAAAACACAGTGGACCACCAGCAGCAGATGACAGGGCTCCCAAATCATTACTGACTGTAATAACATTAAAGAACTTGGATTGTGTCCCTCTCCACCCTTTCCTCCACTTGAGTCTGTATCCATTCCTGTTTCTTGTGAACTTTTTCTACTAAACCTTTTCTTTCCATTCAGCTCTTCATTAATGTGATTACTACTGTATAAAGACAGCAGCCAGCTACTCGAGCAGTTCTGTTTAGTAACAATAACTGTTTGTTGAACAAATATAAAGTCTATAGTTGTCAGGATCTGTGTTTTTCTGTTTATTTTTGAGTTTCTGTGTGTCTGAGTCTCCATGCTGTCCTGTCCTCCCCTGTTGTGTCTCGTTTCCTTGATTACCCTCTGTGTATTTAACCCCACCTGTGTCCTTGTTCCTCATCGGGTCCTTGTCTAAGCGTCTATTCCAGGGGTGAGCACTCCTGGTCCTCGAGGGCCGGTGTCCTGCAACTCTTGGGTATCTCCCTGGTCCAACACACCTGAATCCAATAGCTGAATCACCTCCCAAGTGCAGTCAGGTTCTCCAGAGTCCTGCTAATGACCTCATTTTTTGACTCAGGTGTGTTGAAGTAGAAATACATCTAAAAGTTGCAGGCCCTCGAGGACCAGGAGTGCCCACCCCTGGTCTATTCTGTTTTGCTGTCGCACTGTGTCCATCGGTATCACCAGTTGCTACCGGTGTGAGCCCTGGCTTCCACTTAGCCATGCTGCCTGGTTACTGGACTGTTTGTGTTTTGAACATTTTCACCATTAAAATCGTCATTTTCACTGCAACCTGGATCTGCTGCATTTCCTTCACCGCAATCAACACCACTTCATGACAATAGTATTCTCAATGATTGCACAATATTTCTATATTTCTTGGTTGGTTTTGTGTAATAGTCTGGTGTTCTGGGAAACATAACTTTTATTCACCGTGAGCTATAATGATCAAAATGAACAGGAATAGATGCTTTGAAACATATCAGTATGTGTAATACATCTTTATAAGTATATATTTTTGAACTGAATTACCTAAATAGCTTTATGACAATTTACTCATTAATGTAGATATACCTGCAAAGCAATTTTATTCATCTTATCTTTAGATCAGTTCCTACATTTCACACCTGACTTAGTGTTAAATATACTATATTTACACAGAAAATGTAGGCTATTCCTACGCCTGAATACTTTCTACCCTCCCCTAAGGTGGGAGTCACTGTTGATAGCTCTTGCTATTATCTTTCCATCTAATGGAGTAAACATTGCTTAATTAGCAATGTTTACTCCATTATCCTCCAAAGTGAACTATATTTAGCTAATCAACTTGCTGCATATACGCTGAGCTCTCTCTCAATCTTCTGCTTCAGTTAAGCTAGCTAGAAATACAACATTAAGTATTAACTTTCAACAAACACCTGAATGATCTGTGTTCCTCCTGTTTTGCCTCCTCTTGTCTTTCTTCCTGAGCACCTGACAGCTTTGGCATTTTGACATGTCACGTTAACTTTTTTTACTGTAAAAATGCTGTAGATTGATGACCAGGGCTGGCTGGTTGGTGTGTGCTCAAAGCCAGAGCCGTCACCGTCTCTGGACTGGCTGCCTCTGCTCGCTCGTTAAACTGAGCTGTGTTCTCTATGCTGTCTGGCCAGCAGGAGACTGCGCACTGCTGAAGGGTGTTCCTTTTGAATGATGCTTCATATATGCTCTAGTGGGTTTTGGTAATATCACAAAATAATAGTACATAGAGCAGTGTTGGTTGTAGGCTGTCAGCATGATAAAAAACTTGCCCTTAGTGCACCCCTATAAATCCACTGCGCCCAGCCTTTGCCTATACTGCATATAGTCGTGGCCGGCTCTGCTCTGGACCTTCTGCTTACGTTTGGCTTAATGTTAACATGTTACAGTATTTTCTCATTGGCCTGTTTGTCACCAGGTTCTGCTGGAGGTTTCTTCTCGTTAAAGGGGAGTTTCCTGTCTGCTGACACTACATGCATGCTTAGAGTGAAGGATTGTTATAAAATGAACAATTTGATCCAACCTACTGTTGAATTTGAATATGCTACAGGTCAGTGAATTGATGCAATCTATTGGGATTCCTTGAAAAAAACTTATTATTGTGTTGTTTGATACAAAATTGGAATGTACCTGATTGTGAATTTGTTTGTTTTGATGTATTGGATTTGTTTTTTCTTCTTTCTGTAAAGTGACTTTAGACAATATTTTCCGTGAAACTTAAAGTAAAACACTGTAATGAATTGAATTAGGCAGTTAGATTCACTGCCTTCTTTGAACGGCAGAGTTTTTTAGATGTGCTACCCGACTCTCTCAGCAGTAGCCCTAAAATAGTAATGAAGATGCTTTCATTCATCTGGACATGCTGAATAGTTGATTTTTCTACAAATGATGACACTCTACTTATTTTTTTATTAATATAGATAATAAATTAATCAGAAAAGAATGAGGGACATCGACGTTTATCAGCAGATCTTGATCAATTGATCTCTAAATTTAGAAAAAAAATAAATGAAACAAGACAGTGATGTTATGGGGAAAAAATTTACACCATTCTGGCACAATTGAAAACTGTGGCTTCTGCACTAATTGTCCCAAGACACATGTAATAGGGGGAAATATTAAAAGTAGCACAAATACTTCAAATACATGACAGGCCTTACTGTCTAAAAATGAAAAACCAATAAATGTTCAAAGATAGGAAGGAGGGTGTCAATAGCTTTAGAAATTTAAACAGGAATTTTAAATAAAAACGTCACACTAATAAAGCTTTGTGCTAGTTGGCTCCAGAGAAGATGAAATGCCTTCTCTGCATTAAATCTCCTCCCAGCCCATCACCAAGCTCTAAACCCGAGGTGGTTCTTCTCTTATTTATTCCTCTTGCTCTGTGCACACCACATTTCTTCCCCATCAGCATACAGCATATCTCCAGCTAATCTCCTGCACTCCTTCATCCTCTCCCTGCATTATCAAACATCACTTTCTTCGTTTGCCTGGTTTTTATTTATTTAAATGCTGTGAATCTCGGGCTCTGCAGTGGGTTTGTGGTCTCCGGGGCTGTCGATGTGATTGCTCAGACTATTTAAAGCATCAGAGGAGGGAAGCAGAGTAAAGCCGCAAAACAAATGCTTGCCACTCTGCAGTAAAGTTTATTATATCTGGTTGAGTCTCTTGTCAAACGAAGGCATAAACTCAGAAGGCCACTAAGTTGGGTAAAATCATTTATCCTTTTTAACCTTATTTTTGTCCTGCTGTCTTCATATCACCAGACCTCATGGGGATTAAGAGATGAATGAAAACCTTTTCACACAATATTAGTCCCAATGGAGGTCATCTATAGACCAATAGATAAATACTCCAATGAAAATCAGAGCTGTTAATTAAACTGTAGTGCTGCTTAAACAGCAGCAGCACCTATTGATTGATGGTCAGCCAAAGGTGTTAAGGGATGTCAGACTGTAACATAGCGCTGACTTACAAGGAGATTGAGGGGACTTTTTGTTGGCCACATCACACAGATGATCCTGTGGGCCAAACAAATGGGCTGCAAATAATCAGAAGCAAAACTAATTACACTAGGAGCAATATTTTTCTTTTAAACCAATGTACGTGAAGAAAATTATTTCATTAACTTAAATGAATTACAGTTATTATCAGAAAAATGCCAGACGTGGTGTGTAGAATGACTGATTACTGGAAGTTTGCCATGATAGCAAACTAGACTGAAAATCTAACACTAAAGCTGTTTATAAGAGGGTATTGCTCCCCGTTTTTGCCAAAACAACCCAGACCTGTCAAATTATGGACTAGGCTAGGCGGATTGTGGTACAAAGGACCTGCTGCTAACTCTATTTTATGTAGAGTTAGATGGCCCTCCATGAATCTTTGAACTCAAAATCTGGGATCTGTGAACAATGATGTTGATTTTCCACACTGTTTTAAAGCTGTAGTCTGCCTATGGTTGTAGTTTGGCAATGGCAGTGGAGGAAGTGGACAAAGACAATCAGTCCATGTTGGCCAAATATTGATTTAACATTAACAGCCATCTTGTTTGGTTTGGTACTTCTCTCTTTGCAGTGGGGGACGGTTGCTTACACCACACCCATTTCCTGGAAGACTCACTGAACAAGCATAACAATTACATTCATTGTAGTCAAATGTGAGTGATAGGGTAAAATTTAAAATTTCAACCAGGTCCTCACCTCCTGCAAGCAATTATTCTAAATAGCCAAGGGTCCAGACCCTCTGAGCTATGAACCACCCGGGGCTGGTTCATACCAAGCCAAAAGCTCAAATTTGTTGCAGGACCCTCAAACTAATCTAAAACTATTTTTCCTTATGGCAGAGTGCACTGTGCTTCTGAATGCATTGTGTGCCATCAGGGAATACAGTTTTCATAAGGGTGAGAATGATCAGCAAAACACAGGGGATAATGAGTAAATGTAACATCCAAATAGGTGACGGCACCCAAAATTTCACAGCAAAGCAGCAGCCAAAGCATCACACTGACTCCACTGGCCTGCCTTTGTCTTATAGTTCAGCCTGGTGCCTTGTGTTGCCCAGGTTAGTGACATACATCCATGTAAAAGATGTACATCTTTTGTTGCTCGTCTGCCTATTATTTGTTCTACTCGGAGCAGAAAGGCATCACCCTGAGTATTCTGTTCCTTTTTTTGGACTGTTTGTGATAGATACTGACCACAGCAGATTCAGTACATGCCAAAAGTTTCAGCTTTGGGTTTCATCATCACGTCGCTCAAATCCTTCTGCTTAACCATTTCTTCTGCTTCCAGCACATCAACTTTCAGAATAAAATGCTCACTTGCTGCTTAATATTATTCCACATACTAAAAAATTTAATGATGAAGATATAATCAGTGTATTTCCCTTTGCCTGTAAGTGATTTTAAAGTAATACCTAATTAGAATAGTAATTTACTAAGTTGGAGGTTTCTTTAGTGCTGCTAAAGGAACCAACTGGTTTCTGTTGAAGGTCATTCCTGCCACAGTTGGCTCTCTGTGTGATGAATTATTTGCTCCTTATTAAATTACAGGCTGAGTTTGGACTGTATTCCTCCTTTTTAGTTATTAGACTTTCTAAGCATCTTCCATTGATTGATTCCTTTTAAGATTAAGTAATTAAAACACCATTCAATTTGAACGGCGAGTTAAATCACTGATTATTCATTCATCATTATTCATCATTCTCTAGTTTTACTTTTATTTTAATTTCGCCTTTACTATTATTTGTTTACATAAGAAAATCTTGTTTTGTGAGACTATGGGAAGATGAGCTCAGGTTTTATATTTACCTTTATTTCTCAAGAGATTATGTTTGTCAGCAATTACATGAACGTGTTTTTATTTACGTCAAGCGTCAACCCTCTATTTTCCCCTTCTCTATGTTTTAAAATATTTGCTAGAGCTGCATTGATTATGTATAGCAGTATAAACAGCAATGTATTCATTGATCACATTTTAAAATGTCAGAAAATAAAGAAAACTTCTGCTACTTCTTCAAAGTCAGTTATAAGATCGATGCACCAAACAAAAAACAGATTTATGTTTATTAAATGACATGGATATGTTTTATTGTCATTAACATCAAAATGCTTCTTATGCCTGATGCATATAATAATTATAAATAACTGGAGAGCATCTATGGGAGCTAAACAATGTGTATTCCCTCCTTCTATAAATAGTCATTTCAGGCTCACCGTGTGTGTCAGATTTCTCCGTTGTGTATTTCTGATGAAGAGAGAATTGATTGCAGCTTGGCATGAGATGCAGAAGGAGGTGAGTCTGCGGCTGATTACGACAGTGCTGATTCAGCAGACTCAGAAGGAAAGGTGACTCATTTTTAATACTCTAAATGAGGGTTTTATTAGTTTAGTTTCACAGACCATAAAAATAATGGATGCACTGAGATGCACTTCAGTATATGGATGTTGGAGAATCTCGCTTAATAGCATGGCTGGCTGAAATCAGACAACCTCGACTGAGCAGGTAAGAAAGAGAAGAAAATGGCAGCCTCATTTTCTAATCATTGCATCAAGTTTACACTACACAAGGGAGCAGTTTTTTTGGAGGTTAATATGTGATCCTTTTTATAGCTTTGGCCTTTGAGACTCTACTTGTTATATGCAGTGAAACATCTGCAGAAATGGTTGTAATTAACACGCTCCAACAATTTTACACATTCTAATCACACACAAAGCTTAAATTAAACCTGCAGTCATTGTGAGACCTCTGCTCCAAGAACTGCATCTTTTTTGTTTTGGACATGCATACTAGACCACCAAAATAACTGGAGGCTTTATGTACGTGTTTGTAAGACAACTATTAAAAAGTTCTTCAAAGAAAATATTAGCAATAGTTTTATCCACACAACTGAACCTTAAAGCTTGTGTTTGCCTTACCAATTTAAAGCATCCTTTCTTATGAGTTGTCTGTGTAAAATACGAAGCTTTATGTCAGCAAAAACATATAGAAGGTCAGACTAATTAGAAACAAAACAACTCTGGTCAAGCAGCCATAAGCTTGTAAAGCCTTTTTTTCAGGATAAAGTAATGAATTCTCAAAGACTCTTCTGGAGGTTGGTTATTTTGCTATGCATTCTGTGCACTCAATGTAGAAAGGAAAGTTACTGATTTTCCTTTCCTTTCTGACAAAATTGTGTAACTTTGAGTATTATTATTATTATTAACCTATTGTTTGCCTTTCAGAGATATAATCCATTTGTTACATTATAGCGTTGTTGAAAATTGCATTGAGCATGTCCGTATTGCAGAATGTTTTGCAATAGTGGCTGGGCAGCCGAGATCTTGTAACGTTGCTGTTCTGCAAGAAACAACCATGTTATGGGTTTTTCTTTCTACTGCTTGTATTCTCACTAAAACCAGGAAGTTCGAAAGTCCTTACACTGTCTCCCTGTAACTCAGAGAATTGATTTTAAAATACTTCTATTAGTTTAGTTTGGTGCTGAAAAGTCTTAGAACCAAAATACACTAAACACCTGCTATTGCTCTACCAACCCTCCAGATCACTCAGGTCTTCTGGTTCTGGTCTGCTCTGCATCCCCAGAACCAGAACCAAACATGGAGAAGCAGCTTTCAACTTCTATGCTCCACAAATCTGGAGCAAGTCTCCAGAAAACTGTGAAACATCTGAAACACTGTGTTCCTTTAAATCAAGGCTAAATGCTCACCTGCTTAGAGTTGCTTTTGACTCAGAGTAACTGGAACACTGATAAATGTTCCAGTTGATATGCATTGATAACTTTGATAATGGTATTTAACAAAATATAATGTTTGCTACTGGTTTCCCAATTGGTGACTGTACAATGTTTTATCATTTGCTCATATTTTTATGTTGTAAAGCACTTTGAACTGCCTTGTTGCTGAAATGTGCTATACTATAAACATTGATTTTGATCTCTCTTTTTTTTTTTTTTTCTTTTACAAACATTCAACCCATAGCTAGCAGAACAAATTATTTACAGCTGCAAGTATGCATACAGCTTCTACATCCACAAGTAAGAGACGGTTGCGTTTCTGTTTTTGACTGGCTCCACAGTAACATTTTCTAAATTTCAATACACATATTGTTGGTGCCATCAACTAACTTTTTTCCCTTGCAGTGCTTCTGCTGAAAAACTATTTCCTGCAGTTGCAACTAAATAGTTAAATCCAGAAGCAATAAACTTTATTTATTAAAGTTAAACTTTATTTATATAGCTCATTTCAAGATAAAAATCACAAAGTTCTTTAACAAACCGCAATAAAAAATCTGTAAGCACAGGGTTTATTTTTTTGTGTACCGTAAATCTATTGCAAATTTTTATCTTAAAAGTTCAAGCTATTTTTTATGTTAACTTTGGTACATCAGATCTTTTCCTTCTTACTGCAGTCCTGATTGTCACAGAGTTTTGTCTGTTATATTGTATTAGCTATTGTTCTGCAGTTTATTCTGATTTGTAGGATCTCTCCAACCAAAACCAGAAGAAGTTGAACAACTGTATCTTTTACTGCTATTCCAGTCTGGACAGACATCCACCTTCAAGTGATAAAGGGCTGCAATAAAGTTGACATGTTAGCTGGTTTTATTGATGGTGCTAGTGCTCTGGAGTACTATATTCAAAAAAATATTTTGAAAAATCATGCCAACAAAAACATCTTGCATTGTATCATAATATTCATCTGTGTTTGGCAATGAGAACCTGACGCACATGTCAAACGCTTTGTAAGACTTTGAAAAATAAGTAGATGAAGAGCTTCGGTGTGTGTAAATTAACACACAAACAGATTTAAGAAGCACTAAGAGATATGCAAATCAACATAAATGATGCTTTACGAACATTCATTTTATTTGAAAAGTGTCATCCTTCACTTTCTTACAAGAGGCCCCTCTCAAAGCAACATGTCTTTATTAAATAGCTCAAGGAAATATGAGGACAGATTTATTCCCAGAGAAGATGTCTGTCACTTTAAGATGGGTTTTGTGAGTCAGTCATCATGTTTGTTTTGATCTGTAAATTTGCTGACCATATAACACAGCTTTACTTCATGTTCAGTTATTTCTTTAGTTCTCTAAACAGTCTATCTCACTTCTCAGCCAAGTTTTCACACTTCATCTCATCTCATGATCCTCTGGTGCTTCTCTCCAATATTTGTTGTTTTTTTTCTTTCTGTCACCTTAACACTCCTCTACCCCCCCACTCTTCCTGTCTTACTCCCTCTTTTCAATACTTATCTTTATGCCTTAACGTCCTCTGTCTCCAAATGGCATTTAAAAGACATTTACATGTCTTTTAAAATACTTTTTCCATTACATTTAAAATACCTTGTCCATTATGTGACCAATGTCTTCAGCCTTGCTAACAAATGTGGACATTTATTAGCAAGGCTATGTAATTATCTGTAATGGTTTGACTAATTACTGTGATATCATTGTAAAAACTAAAAAAACCAAATAAAAACAAATGTTGCACTTTGATTTTAGAATCTAAGCTCATCAATTTATTTTTATTGCCAAATTATGAATTATAATACCTGACAGTAATTTCAGGCAAAATTATATGTGAGAAATCATTTAAAAATGCTCATTCATTTTCCTATTAGTGCGGTGTGATTGTTTTATATAGACTCTGCACTTGTTTTGGCATCCAGCAAAAATAGACTCGGTACTAATTTTGCCAGATGGTGGTGCGAAGGTGCAGCACAGCAATGTGGAGGCAGTGTTGATGCTTTTTCTGACTTTAATAGGTTCATAACTTCTGTGGAGTGTAATTTGGGGGTTTGGGTCTGCCAGTTTTACTAACAATAACCAGGAAACTGCCAGATCAGAAGCAAAACTCCTCAGAGTGGTCCAAATCTGGTTGTCAGCTCTCAGTAAGCCTGTCTGGGTTTCCAGACCTGTGGTTCTCATCATGCATTTTCTTAGTTAAAGCTGATGCTAAGGTCACAGAAGTCACTTTATGGAGGTAGCTGCTGGTATACCTAGCCGGACTTTGTCCTAACTTGATTGGGTAATGAATTGAAGCCTTGGCAACTTTAAGAATGAGATTAAGTTCGATCTAGTCACACAGGTGTATGGTAATGAATGGCAGGGTGGATAGAACTTACTTTGTCAGAGGGGATTGTTTGGAGGAGTCTGTAGATCCTGAAGGTGAGTGTGCTGAAGGGATCCAGGTTATATGAGCCAGAAGCTGGAAGCATTTAGCAGGTGGGCGTGGAGTCTTGGGGAGCGGGAGGGCAAGCCGTGACAGAGAGCGAGAAACTGCAGTCAGCGTTCGTGACAGATAGTGCAAGGAGATTCTCTGAGGGCAGATGGAGGTGGATCCTCTAAGTGATCAGTCACCTGAGTAATCAAATTAAAAGGAACAAACTCAGCAGAGCAAAAGGGGTTTTTCACAAAAATGGCAAAAGCATTTTCAGAAAAAGCACTAGAGGTGTGAAGGTAACTCTGGTAGATAGTGATGGGCTATCTGAATCCATGATTCGAGGCTTGTACCGAGTAATAAGGGGGCGTGTCAATGAAGCCTCGCTTC
>CAEFZX010030507.1:0-51174 GCA_903066825.1 Alfaro cultratus | reverse complement strand
ATATAAAGATACACACTGATCCTTTTCCAGTTTTCTCATTTCTACCATCCCAATGTGGTCCGTCTGTGTTTCCTGCAATTTCAACAAACAAACTAAACTAATTTTTTTTTGGTTGAACTTGGTGTTTGGTACCTTTTATTGTCACCTTCTAAAACAAATAACAGCATTTCTTCTTTAAATTATACGATATGCAGATGATCCTGCGCTCTGTTTTTGCAGAAGCTGCTGTGCCGTCAAAGCTTTCCAGAAAAGTTGTAGAAGATGTTTGTTACTTTATCGATTAGTTTCTGCCTGCTGGTGATGGTCGGTGCAGACCCTTGCCTCATCATCAGCGAGATCAACGCTGATAACCCCGGACTGGACACCACCGAGTTTGTGGAGCTCTACCACACCAGTGGACAGCGAGCCTCCCTGGATGGCTACACCCTGGTGTTTTATAATGGCAAAGGGAACGTAGCCTACAAGGTTCTGGACCTGAAGGACCACAGCACAGACGACAGAGGTTTCTTCCTGGTCGGTTCCCTGGACCTGGTGCCCAAGCCGGCCATCCTCCTTCCCCCAAACACGGTCCAGAACGGCCCGGACGCCGTGGTCCTCTACCGCACCGCCGCCACCCGCTACCTGGAGAAGATGAACGTCACGGCGGTGGGGCTGGTGGACGCCGTGGTCTACATGACGCGGCGCTCCGGAGGAGCCGAGTTCCTGGCGGAGGTCCTGACGCCCGGGGAGCCGGCGTTTGTTGAAGACGAAGCGGCGCACGAGGCGGACGAGTCAATCGAAAGGTGTCTGCTGTCGGACGACCAATGGGGCTTCCGGGTGTCCCTGCCGTCTCCAGGTCAGCGGAACAACTGCACCCCGCCGGCCGCGCCGCTGACCAGTCCCTTCATTAACGAGCTGAAGCTGGGCAGCGGACAGGTGGACGGGTCGGTGGAGCTGACGGACGCCTCGGCTGCAGGGCCCGTTGTTCTGGTGGTGTGGGATGGGAAAACGGACAAGGTTAGCATTAGCATGGACGTGGACACCACCAGGAATGGACTCAACTTTATGACCGTCAACAAGAAATACATGAAAGGTTAGTTCCCTGAATAGTACATGTGATGTCACACTTCCTGAAACTTTGTAACTGACGGCCATCTTGGTAGGCAGTGGCTATGGAGTTGCTATGACAACAATAAAGAAGCCACAAGCGTAGCACTAGCTCTCACCTCGTTCCTCTCTTATATACATTACAACTATTACTTGATTACAATTTCTGAGAACTCCAGCCACCTCTGCATTACTAAGACAAATGTCAGTGATATTTACTGTAGTACTTATTGCCAAGCTAGCAAAATTAGTAGCTAATGTAACTTTTATCTGTGACAGTTTTAACAAATATGTAAAAAAAAAAAGTTTTATAAAAGTTACTGCAGCTTTAACAAAGATAGGTGGCTCTGTTTTCATTTTCACATCCTCAGTGACTGGAAATATTTCCAAACAGCTCCATTTCCAGTAAACATATTGGCGATGTGCAGCATTAGGTTGGGGAGGGGCAGTGACGCTCTGGATCAAAAACGCTCAGATCACCACAGCATTTTCTCTGGCTTCTTAATTAAATCACTTTAAGAAACAGACGGAAACAGACTTGTTGATCTGTTTCTCTTTGGCTGATTGTTTCTGTTTCTGCTTCTCTTCAGGCGATGAGTCTGGCGCTGTGGCCATTTACAGCGGCAGAGTTGCTGACTTCCCAGTGGGGAGTCCGCTGAGGCAGACGCAGCCTCTCGATGCGTTCGTGTTCGCCGGGCCTGGAAACAAGCCGAGCTCCAACCTGACGGAGACGCTGATCCCCGGCAGGCTGCCGTACCAGCTGAGCACCAGGTCAGACCGTCAGCAGCTCCGATCAGCTTTCTGCCTCAGCTCCAACTTTTCTCTGGTTATTTTTGAGGTTTTTTTATTCAGTTGAGGAACGGTGACGCGATCGGAGTGTGACTTTAGTTCCTCTTCAGTTTCCGATGTCAGCGATGGATGGAAATAGCCTCGGCTCACTGAAACCTTCAGAAAATATATTCATTAGTTTATAACTACGATGGCGTGTCAGAGCCTTTGTGGATAAAAAAAATTAAAGGAGGAGGAAACTTTGAACTTCCTGAGTTTGAAAAATTTTAAATCAGCAGGAAAAAGTTTTGTTTGGTTAATGTCAGAAATGTTCTATAAAAACATTTATTGCTGAGATAACATTTATTATTTATTTCGGACATTATTGAGTTTGAAAAATACATATATGTTTTACTTTTGATACTCAGAAAGTATAAAAAATTGCAAGAATTTTTAAAAAATAATCTAAGAAAGTTTCTTTGAAAAGTTTGAAAAGTAGAAAAATGTTGATATTATGACATTTTGTGACATTTTCATGAAAATTTGTTGAATCCTGCAATATTTTTGTTTAAAGCAAATCTCCAGAAAAACAGACAAAAAGTTGTTACATTTTTCTCTAATAGTTTTTTTGTTTGTTTGTTTATTTAAAAAAGAATCAATCGGGATCTGAAAAAGCGAAGTTACTAAGTTGGTAGCAGTTCTTGGTCACGCCCCTCAGTGCCTCTGGGCTCCGCCCACTTTTTGGAACGTTGGGGGCGGGGCTAAGCTTTCACAGGGATTTAGTTGCACTTTAGCCACTTACGCTACTTCATTTTGTATTATTGATGATGTAATTCAGATTCTGTCTGAGCTTTTCTAGCTGTTGTTTCTCTGCCTGCCGATAAACAAATCCAGACTTGTTTCATTTCTGATTCCAGTTTGCGAGAAGGCGGCTTCTACCTGAGTCGCTGCGGTGTGGCTACCTGGGCCAGAGATCCTGGCACCTTCTGGGAGGCGCCACAGACTCCTGGGCTGCCCAACAAATGCCCCTGGCCCAAAATCTGCCCCCACACCATCTGTAAGTGTTTGAATGCGTCTCACTGCGGTTTTATTTAGACTCCTTCTGTTTTTGCTTTTTAGTCACTGAACACGGACGCTAGCATTTATCAGAAATAACATGAGTAAAAATAAAAATCTTTTCTAAAGGCAAAGTATCAGAACCAGGCTAAGAAATTATAAGAATAAAGTTATATTGCAAGAATAAAGTGAAACGACAGCAAGTCAAAATAATATAAGAGTAAATTTGTAATAATACGAGAAAAAGTGGTAAAAATACAAGAATAAAATTAAAAGAGTAATAGCATTATTAGAAAAAAAGCTGTCATAATATGAGAATAAAGTCATATTAAATAAAACTACATTAATCTGGGTTGTAACATTAAGTTTCAGTCAAAATGCTGAAGCGACATAAATCCTGTTATTTTTAAATTCACCAATATCATAAACAGGAAATGAAACCAAGTGAAGTGTTTGGGTGAAGTTGTTTTCTTACCCTTCATGTGAAACCAGCAGTAAAAAAGGAACATTTAGTTTATATTTCCAGTAAAACCTTGAAGTTAATTTGTTTTTTTCAGTAAACGGTTCTCATTCAAACAGATTCATTCACTTAAAGAACTGAAACTCTGTGGTGAACAGAGCGAATGAACCACTGAGAGCAATAAAGGAGAGAAACGAGGAACCAAAACAAGTTTTATGAAATGGAGGAAATTTTGGTTTATCTTGTGTGAATATTGATTATTTTCCCAACCTCACTGTTATGCTTGACTTGCTGCTTCAAACATTATGAGTCGGAATAATAATCATCAATTACAATCTGTGTTTTAATGAATCTGTTTTCATGTTTGGCTCGGCCTTATGTTGCCTTTTGTAATTTGTCTAAATCTAAGGTCGTTTTAACCCTTAAAAAGGCGGGAAAGTTCTCCTCTAAACAGCATTTATGAGTTTATTACTTTAAAGAATCTCTAAATATTTCAGATACATATTTGTAGTCATGATCCTATTAAGATGGAAAAAGGCCTTTAGTTTAGCACCAATAGGACACTATGAAGCAAAGGCTAACTCTAGAGGCTAACGTTAGCGGCTAACTTTAGCTGTGTTAGCGGCTAATGGTTAGCCGTCTTTCCTGTTCCTTTTTTTTTTCTCTTTCTACCCTAAATGTTGCCGCACAAACAGTGATGGCGGCGTCTTCGATGCTAATGCAGCTAATTGGTTGATCGTTCAGTAGCTAACCAGGAAATGACTCCAAATCGTATTTCAAAATAAAAGACTCAGACTAAAGCAATAAAGACGCTTTAAAAAATCTTTTATCGCCTTCAGTAATGACATCCATGGGCAGTTATTGGATCTCTATCTTGACAGTAATAAATTCATATGTATGTTTGAAATTTCTAAAACATAATCTGTATTGTTGAAATGATTTACTTCTATTTCATCCAATGTTTGTTCCATGAGAACATCAATTAATATCAGTAAATGGAAATATGATTAAATGCATTTACTATGTGCAGTTTAGTGATAAAAACCAGTTTATGGAACTGGTTTTCCATAAACATTTAAGGACACAGATGACTCAAGTTTTCAGGATTTATTTTTCTTATAGGAATTACAGTTTTGTAAATTATGTGACAGTTTTTAAAAGACAACTCTGAAATGTTAGCTTGCTCTAAAACTAACAGGAAAATTTAATTAATTTATTAATTTTTTTTTTAATTCAGGAGAGTTTAAGAACTCTCCTGAATTAAAAAAATACATTTTTAAAATTCTCATGAAGAGTTTTTTGTTTTCTGATCCTCAAAGGTAATGATGAACCCATATATTTCTCATGTGACTCATATGACATCACACTTCCGGAACTTTGTAACTGGCAGCCATCTTGGCAGGCAGTTGCTATGGAGTTGCTATGACAACAGTAGGACTAGCTCTCACCTTGTTCCTATTTAAATTATGAACAATAAAAGTACATTACAACTATTACTCGATTACAATTTTTGAGTACTCTACCCACCTCTGTAATACTAGGATAGACATCAGTGATATTTACTTGAGTACTTACTGTAGAAGTAGCAAAATTAGCTTGGCTAATGTAGCTTTTATCTGCTAGCTAAGATGTATGTGTTTGTTACCGCATGTATTTAATATGCCAGTCACCAGAAACGTATTTACTCAGAGTCCTTTGCAAATCTGTTGAAACATTGATTGTATGAATTTCAAGTGAAGCTCCTCCATGTTGTTCCCACTCTTCCTGTTCACTAGGTAGCTAACGTTATCGTAGCATGAGATCGGAGGCAGCGTCTTCACATCGTATGAATTATTTTCCTTCTCCGTCTCATATGGGTCGATCCTGACAGCAGCCATTTTGTTCATGTATCTTTCTTTTGCGCATTTGTTAAGACTGTCCACATGTTTTCTTTTCGCTGGTCTGGAAGCCGAAGGTCCGCTGGGCATTTGCCTACCAAGATGGCGTGGGTCATTGTGTATTGCTGGAGAGAGAAACAGACAGGTATCTCTTGAGTTTGTCTGCTGATCTGGTGGTGATGCAGAGCCGCCCTGAGCCGTGTTCTCATTGTTCGCCCAGATGCCCCGGGGGGCAAATCTCCTCCTGAGCCTCACCATGCCTCTCCTCCGGCTGTGGGAGCGTTTCTCTGGGTGGAAACGGAGCGAACAGACCATGATCTGGTAGATTCAGGCCTCCAGCCATCTGCCGGGTCTGTTTATGTCCCTCAGGGCAAACTGGTGGGCTTATATAACAGCCTATTGCTGGTGCTTTACATAACACCAGAAATAAAGGCTATAGTGACTCTCCACCTCTCTAAGGTATTTAATTAGTTTGCTGTTAGCTTAACGCCATGTTTCAACTGGCTTTGTTTACTGGTTTGAAGTTGCTAGATCTTTTCCTGTGGTACTGTTGATGATGGAGGAACATTTTCAGCAGCACTGATCCACACGATGCCAGTCAGCTGTGTGTGACGGCCGGAGATAAAGCAGAAAGTACCAGGATGTACTTTAAGTAAAATAAGTGTGTTTTTTTAAGCTAATACTGTTTAGACATTTTCAACAAAGAAAAACCAACTGAAAACAAGAACATTTCTGAGAAATCAAAAATTTGCAAGTAAAATCTACAGTTAATAGGGAAAAAGTGAGAACATTTTCACCACAAACCAGACATTTTTAGATTAATCTCAGAAATTATCAAAATTTTCTGAGTTTGAAAATTTTTAAACTTTTGAAACTCAGAAATGTTAAATTTTCTTTTAGAAAACTTCTGACATTAATCTCAACATTTCTGAGTTGCAGAGTTGCTTAACACCCTTTTTTATTTCATAAATGTGGTTGACCTTCTATGACCTCCAGAAGCTTTTATTAATATCTTAGAAAAGAAAAAAACACAAACTCAATATTTTTGCTGCCAGAAAGTTTGACACCAATTTCTTTGATTTGGGTGAAGTGAATTGGCAGGTTGAATTTTTTGCCTTCAAATTTTCATGAATATCTTGAAAACAGAAGCAGCACAAACTAATTTTAGCAGCACAAACGTAGCACAGTTATGTCATATTTGATATGTTGTTATATCTTGGGTTGTTTTGAGGTTTGATTATTCTGGATCATTTTTGTTTCTGTTTTATTTTAGTTCAGTCCTTCCTAGTGATTCTAGTTTTGCTTATTTCTTGTCTCTAGTTATTCCTTGTTACTCCAGTTTATTATGTTTCTTAGTGGCTCTATGTGACTTGCTCTTCAAAACTGATAGCAGCAGAAACAAAAATGTTTGACACAAACATCTGATCCAACGTCACTCAGGTAAAATGTTCTTGTTGTTGACCAGTGATCCCAGGCGGTACGGATTCGCCGCCTCACCTGCCGCCGGGCAGCAGCGGCGACTTCCTGATCAATGAGCTGAACACGGACACGCCGGGCGCGGCCGAGGACGGGGAGTACATCGAGCTGTGGCACCCGTCGGGCCTGCGGGCCTCCCTGCAGGGCGTCTGGATTCTGCTCTTCAGCGCCCACAACAACAAGCCGTACCGGGAGATCAGCCTGAGCGGACACTTCACCACCTCCAAGGGTTACTTCCTGCTGGGCAGCGACAGGCTGGCGCCGGCGCCGTCGCTCCGTCTTCCTCCCAACACCATCCAGAACGGGCCGGACGCCGTGGCGCTGTACCGCAGCCCGTCCGGCCCGCCGTCGGCGGTCCAGAGGGGGATCCCGACCCGGGGCCTGCTGGACGCCGTGGTGTACCGGCAGAGGGGGTCGGACATGGAGGCGCAGGAGCTGAGCAAGGCGCTGACCCCGGGGCAGCTGCCCCTGCTGGAGGATCCCGATGCTCTGAAAGGCGATGAAGCACTCAGCCGCTGCGGAGGCCTTTACCCGCTGGACCTGTCCGCTTTCTCGGTGAGAACAGTAAATACACAAAGCAGACGGAAATATTAAAACTTTTTTAATCTTTACATCATGTTCTAATGTTTCTCCCTCATCAAAAACAAACCTGCAGTCTCGCCTTGATTCTTTCATTCATGTTTGAGAAATTATTTCATTTCCATGGCAACCATTCAGCTGTTCAAAATGCCTGGGTGGACCTAGCTCCGCCTTCAAGGCACAGCTCCTCCCCCTCTCAGCTCCTTCAGACTAGCCAGCACCAATTAGCAAACAGCTGCAGAGCTCATTATAGGAGCTGCTGCTCAGAGCAACGCTGGTAAAAACGTTAAAGGGTTAATAGAGGAGCCATGTTGGGATGACTTACTGGAGGCGGAGCTTCAGAAAGAGCAGGAGCTTCTTAAAGAAACAGAGGCCCAATTTCAAGACTAAATTATAGTCCAATTTCTTTTAAGTCTTATATGATCCATGTAACATTTTATAACAACTGGAGGAAACATAGTTACTTGATTATGATATAAAATGGATCTATGAGCCTTTTAAGCACATAATGCTGCCGCTTTAATAAAAATAATGAATCATTTTGGAAACATTTGAACATTTATGAGGTTTATCTAAAATTAAGTTTCAATTTAGACAATTTGCTTTTATTTCAATAAATCATAGAAACATTTTAGTGTTTATCTGTGTATATTTCATCTGTTTGGTTAATGATTTGGTTTCAGATCATCAACCACATTTTAATATCAGAGTTAAACTGAGTAAAAGTAAAAAAACAGTTGATCTGTGATGTCTTTATAAAGTTAACTTATGAAGTCAGCGGAACAATCTGGGAAAGCCAACATCATTCTTCAGTTAACAGAAACCAGAAAAAATAAAAATAAGGTTGTAATGTGAAAAGAATAAAAAAAACATTTATTATTACGACTTTTTTCTACTCTCTCGCTCATCACTACTCCCACTAATTACAGCTTTACTCTCATTGCATTATGAGAATAAATTCAAAACTACAAGAAAAATTCTCATAATATTACTTAGAAAATAAAGTTGTTATAGTGTGAGAAAAACATTGTATGAGAATACAATAAAAAATTGTAATAATACAATAGTCACAATATTACAAGAAAAAGGAATATAAGGTGATACAAGAGCGAAGCTACAACAAGGTCGTAATGTTATGAGAATGAAGCCAAAATAATAAAAAGTCAGAATAAGAGAAATATTTAATTGTGCCAAAACATTAGAAGCAGAATAAATCTATAAGGGTCAAATATACGTTTCTCAGTTTTTGACAGATCGTCACGTCTAAAACGTCGACCTTTGACCTTTGTTTCTCTCCAACTTCACCTGGTTTGATCCGAGCAGGTGGCTCCGCCCACTCCTCTGCGGGAGAACGTCTGCCCCCGTCCTCCTCCGGCGCCGGAAGGCGTCGTCATCAGCGAGGTGTCGAGCGCGCGCTGGAGCAACCACAGCCAGCAGGCGGGCTTCGTGGAGCTGCAGGGCCCGCCCATGACCGACCTGAGGGGCCTGGTGCTCTCCGTGTTCGAGCAGGACGCCGGCGGCACCGCCATCGCGCTCCCGCTAAGAGGAGTCATCCACCAGGACGGCTTCTACGTGGTTGGACACGACGATGACGCAGGTTTATCATTCGATGTCAATAAATGGTTTATTACAGTCAATCAACTCTTGGCGCTTTGACCAAAGTGGCCCAAACTCCACTTGTCTGGATGATTTTGTTGGACCACAATTAGAAAATGGAGCAAATTTGCGATTAAATTGAAATTTTCACAAACAAATAAAATCTTTTTAAACATTTATTTAAGTACAAAACAAAGTATTTTCCTTTTATCAACAGTGTTTCTATTTTCATTAATTACACTTTGCTTTTCCGGCTCAAAAATGATTTACAGATTCAGTTTCTCCAAAAATTAAACCACTTTGCTTTATTAAAATACTGTCGAATTATTGTACTATTGAATAGATGAAACATAACAAATGTCTCGAGGAATAAATCTTTACTGTTCTGATTTTAAAAAATGCCCTGGAATTTTCTGAGCTCCAAAAATAATTTTAAAAAAATTTGCTAAAAGAAACTCAGAAGTTTTGAGATTAATCTTAGAAAATTTCTTGGAAAAAAAGAGGAAACCTCCAAGTTTAAAATTTCCAAGATTAATCTAAAAATTTCTGTTTTGTCTCGCACTTTTAGGACTTTTTAAGCTCAGAGTATTTTGTGATTTTTTTTTGTTTGCTTTTTAGAAAACTTCTGAAATTAATCTTAAATTTTTTTTAGCTTTTTTGAGGAAATTTTACTTTGATTTCCACAACTTTGTTGCACTTCAACAACCTGAGAGCTTCATGTATTGGAACATATTTTGAAAATGTTGCTTTTATATGATGGAAAGACGTTCGTCGCTCTTGTTACAAGAGAAAACTTGTAAGAAAATAGCTGCTTATTAGTTGATAGATTAACTCACTGATGGATAACTTGGATCTCTGAACCAGCTGGTAAATTAATCGTAAATTAATCGTAAATTAATCGTACATTTCCTGTGTTTGTGGCGCAGACCAGGCGTTTCCTGAGGGAACCTCGGTGCCGGCCAGAGGAGCCGCGGTCCTCTGCTACGACCTGTTCAGCGTCTGCAGAGCCGGCACGGCGCTGACCAACTCCAGCCTCAGAGACGTACTGGTGTTCAGTGAGAACCAGCGGCTGCTCTCCTCTCTGTCCACCAGCAGGGGGCGACAGGTCAAGCCTTCTCTCAGGTGGAAAATGGTTTTAATTTCAGCTTTAGAGATGCTGTTTACCCACGTTGGATTTGAGATGTTTGTTTACAGAATTTGAACCAGGTGAAGCTCAAACTGACTAGTTCTGGTTAGAAAATATTTACAGACAAAATGTTTTTCCTTTAATGTCTCCAGTGGATAATGTTTTTATTTTTATACAGTTTTTGCTTCATTATTACTCTGAATATGTTGTTATTGCAGCAAATGACCTTTTTTAAAGTCTGTAAAATCCAGTTATCGATTAATCAATTGCTAAATTAGTTGACAATAATTTCAGTAATCAATTAATCAAGATCAGTTCGATTAATCGTTTCAGCTCTAGTACGAATTATACCAATTATATTGTATTAAGATGCAGCTCTGCTGCCAGAAAGGCTCTGACTAAATGAAAACCTCTGGTTCCTGTGTGTTCCTCTGTGTGTGTGTGTGTGTGTGTGTGTGTGTGTGTGTGTGCGTGTTCCTGTGTGTTCCTCTGTGTGTGTGTTCCTGTGTGTGTGTTGATTGCTCGTGCAGGTCCGTGGGGAACGGTCCCGTCTCGCTCAGCCGCTGCTCCTGCTGTGAGGTCCGCAGCCCGTCGTCGTGGACCAGCTCGTCTCCAACGCCGCATAGCAACAACGTCTGTCCAAGCTCCGCCTACTCCAGTCAAATCGACCTCTGCCTCGGACCGCTGGCCAGCAGCTGGCAGGAGCAGCCAGGAGGTAGCCGCCGTTTACACACAGACTGTCACAGAAACACAGAAAGGCCAAGTGAGGAGAAATGAGGAGCATTAACTGGTTAAATGAATCTTCTCTACATGTAGATTTGCAGATTCAGAGGTAGAAAACTTTTGTCTTTCTGTCATGATTTAATGTCTTTCCCTCATCATCAAAACCTGCAGTGTTGCTTTGATTCTTCCATGCATGTTTGAGAAAGCATTTAATCTCCATGGCAACCATTCAGGTGTTCAAACACCTGGATGGACCTAGCCCCGCCCCCGAGGCGCATCTCCTCCCCCTCTCAGCTCCTAATTAGCAAACACCTGAGCTCATTATAGGAGCTGGGACTTCCTGGAGGCGGAGCTTCAGAAAAAGCAGGAGTTCTTAAAGAGACAGAGGCCCAATTTCAAGGTGTTAAATCAGGAGAGAAGAGAGAGAGAAGAGTGAGAGAACTATTATGATTAAAATGCAAGGCACTGAGTAACTTCATCATAACACCTGGTATAATATTTAAAACTTGTGTCGTCAGATGGACACAAATATTTGTTATGTGCACATTTATGTATTTTAAAGTCTAAATAATATTATTAAAATGAATTCAAGCAGGAAAAACTTTTATAAATAATGTTTTTTAATTAAAAAACCCGAACTTCTACATCTCCTTTATCTAGATCTTCTTCTTCTTCTTCTTCTTCTTCTTCTTCTTCTTCTTCTTCTTCTTCTTCTTCTTCTTCTTCTTCTCCTCCTCCTCCTCCTCCTCCTCCTCCTCCTCCTCCTCCTCCTCCTCCTCCTCCTCCTCCTAAAATGATGAAATGAACCTTGACAGAAGTTTCCTCTGTTTGTCCCAGACTGCAGCGGTTTGATTCAGGGAGCAAAGATGGCGGAAGTGGCGGATTACCTGGAGCAGAGGTGCGACTGCGGCATCTCGGCTCTCTATCTACAAGGTCAGGGGTCGTCACGTCCATCTGTTCCTTCCTTTAAAGTCACAGTGTGGTGAAAATAAAGTCTAAATGATACCAGAGTAAAGCTGTAAGTCGTGATCAGGTTTGGGTCTCCAGAAGGTCACTCACTACATTTGCAAACTTTCACAGGTGAATTTTTTCCAGGTGAATGTCTGCAGTTTAATTTAAGTTACTGACTAGAATCCATTCAGATTTTTAATCGAGTTTATTGGAAGGTCTGTAATTAATTAATTGAAATTAATCAAAAACCATCTATCAACAAAATAAACATTTACAATTCAAAACCCCTTTTTACATTTATTGTTTTTTATTTATTGTTTTTAATCTGTAACTCAGGTCCTTTAAGCTCCTGAACCCGATTCAAGTTCTGTAAAAAAAGAAGAAAAAATTCTGCTTTGCATTTTAGGCAATAAAATGTTTATTTTCTGATTTTTTCAATTGCTTATTTGCATATTTTTAATATATTTCTAATACTTCACAGAGGAGGAATAGATGGTTCAATTTGCAGAATGAGAGTTTTTTAAAACGATGAATCGATTAATCTATTTTTAAAATACTCATCAGTTGCAACCTCATTTGTTATTAAGTTAAAGTTACTCAAAAAGTCCAAACAGCCTCTTATATCCTGAACAATCAAAGAGCTTCAGACATAAATTCACTCTGTAAAGTTCAGGATTGAGGCAAAACGGATCCGTTCAGTTTTTATCTTTTAGCCTCGTTTGGCAGAAAGTTGCAGCTAAACTCAGATTTCTTCCTGTTTCGTGTTTAAACTCTGTTTGTTTCCCCGTTTCGCTGCAGGCACCAACGTTTCCTGCGTGTCCGGATGGCTGCGGGTGCAGGGCGACATCCAGGCGCTGTCCGACCACCAGAGGGCGCTCATCCTCCAGACGTCCAGCGCCGGTTCCTCTGCTGCTCGGGCCGAGGTCTGCTCTCCTCCCAGCACGGGCCGCCACACCGGAGCAGGTCAGGACGGACGGAACTCAAAACGCTTCGTTTGTTCACACAAACCGCTGAAATGTGAAACTAGTTCAGCTCTGATTCCACAGAAACACAGGAAACCTGATATTAGGCAGTAAAATATAGTTTAGCATCAGGATTTCTGTGTGAAAACTCATCAATATCTTCATATTTTATAATAAAATGTGATATTTTAGGAATTTAATATTCCTGAAATATCAAAAATTCCTGAAATATCAAAAAGTTTTTAATTTCCTTTCATTTGTTGCAAAAATGTTCACACTGTTTCCCTGCTATTTTCATAATTATGAACAAATAGATTCTGAAAACCGAACAGAATAAGCAGGTCTTTGTACTCCTGCACCTCACGTCTTCCTTCCACTTAACTTTCCATCACCATGCTTGGATACAGCAATCTATGAGTCGCTAGTTTAAGTTTGTAAAAAAAAATTCTCAGAAAATTAGAAAAGTCCACAAACCACTAAAGTTTTTTTTTTTTTTTAATGAAAATCTGAACTTTTTCCTTCCACACAACTTTCCATCTCTATGCTTAGATACAGTATTCTATGAACTTCTGGTTTATTTAAGCTAGTAAAAAATAGATATTTTACCTCATAAATTTAGAACAAAGTCCACAAACTCTTTTTTTAAGCGTAAATCTCTGAATCTATTTGTATGTACTCCGGTAGCTCAATTTTTCCTTCCACACAACTTTCCATCTCTATGCTTAGATACAGTATTCTATGAACAACAAGTTCTTTAAGTTTCTGTTTTTTTTCCTCACATATTTAGAACAAAGTCCACAGATTAAGTTTTGAATCTGTGGATCTGCTGGAAGTCTCTGAGTTTGGTTTCGTTGCAGCGTCGGCTCTGGGTTTCCAGATCGGACTGATCGTCGCCGTTCTGCTGCTGCTCGGACTCGGAGCGGCTCTGTTCACGTACCTCTACAGGAGGAGGTGAGAATGAATTCATGACTCGACTTTCATTTAACCTTTAATGCTTCTAATCATCTTGTCATAATTTTATAAAATCTGACACTGTGGAAGAGGGAGAAAAAACAACAAACAGAATAAATCAGTAAATAAAAGAATAAATTAACTGAAGATGATCTTATAAGTAAGTTTTCCATTTTCCCTCCAATAAAATATCAGATTAGTTTAAATAATCTGCTGCTTGCTGGTTTTTTATAAAGAAAATAAAGATAATTCAACTTAAATGTTTCTTAGAAAATTCGACTTTAGCTGCAATTTCCAAATCCTAAATTGATTTTAAAACCTAAAATGTTTGCATCGATTTTTCTTCTGTAGATTTTTATCTAAAAAACAAATCGTCTTTTTTCTAAAGGTAGCAGCATAAAGGTGTTTTATTTGGGTTTTTAGCATTTAAAGGTCAAAGGTCAGTGACATGCAATTAGGGCTGTTGTAAACAAATATTTTAGTAATCGAGTAATCTATCAATTATTCTTATGATTAACTGCATAATCAGATAAAAAAAACATTGTTAAATCTAACATAGCAGTATTGCTATCAGATATCAATATCAGTCCAATTTTTCATATTTGAGTTTTCCTAACAATAACTTTTCTGTAGTTTATACAACTAACCTGTAACAAAAACAGCTCAATGTCTAAGTTAACCTGAAGAAAAGTTATACAAAGATCTGAAATTGTATTAAATGTAATAATAAAGAGTCAGGATCACAGATCCTGTACTCCAGCTTCTGGTTTATGTATTCATCTCCAGTCAGTTTAATAGGTGACCTCTGACCTTGCCCAGACATTTACAGCTTTGTGTTCATGTTAGCAACAGGATTTAACACCTTCGTTCGTCTCACACAGAAACATCTACCAGCTACGTGCCGCCAGTGGCAACCGGGATGATTTTTTACATTTATTTTCCGGTTGGTCCGTAAAGCATCTGAAGCCGCCTGCCGCGTTCAGTCCTTCTGCTCACCTGATAAATATCCTGCAGCTTCTTCCTGCCGTTCGCTCTGAACCAGCAGCTCCAGGAGGAGAAAAGCTGCCGAACTCCAGGCCCCAAAAAACCACAAAAACCCAGAATCAATAAAATCCGAACTTGAAAATCGGATGTTAAGCTGCAACTCTTAGCTTTCGTCAACAACTCAGAAGGAAGTCTGAGCTCAACGCAACGCAAATAATAACCCGGCCAGAACACGGTGCGCTAAATAACAAAATATTCATTTTGTTTTGCTTCGAGGCAAATACATTTTCCTCAAGGAGTTTTGATAATCGAGGAACTCGAATCGTTTCAGCCACACATGCAATGTTTACATCCTTCTACTTTGAGCTGACATTTTCTAATGCTGTTCATTAAGTTTTATGCTGTTTCTGATTTTTTTAGTGCTGTTTTGTTGTGTTTTTTATTTTGAATGTTTTTTTCATGCTGTTGTGTTTGCAGGCGTCCGTTGGACTACTACACCATGGAGCTGAGCGAACACGCGGAGGGCCTGTCGGATCTATAACCGGCCATCAGGACAGTCAGGATGTTTTCAGGTATTTGTGAGCGGAGACGCTGCAGGCGGATCCCCGATGGAAATGACTTTGTAATTGTTCAGGAGGGATTCGCGCGGCGCGATGCGGCCTTTCTGGCTCCAGATAATAACGTAGTTTTCTAAAGACGGATGTGCGACTCTTTGAAACTGCTGGTTATTGATTGAAAGGGAAATTCAGAAAGAAGAGGAAACGGTTTTTCTTACTACTTGAGTCCTAAATACTCATTTATTGACTTGTTTGTTCCACTTTTTAAATCAAAGCAACTTTACTTTGGATCATTTTTGCAGGAAGCTCCTAAATAATCCTTGTTCTTAAAAACGGTCCAGTTTTACTTTAGATCGTTTGTCCCTTAAATGTGAATGGCTTCTAATGGTCGAATGTGCCTGTAACCACTCTTTATGTGCTTGCTTAAAGCGAATTGTTTACACTTTCCTAATCGAGAATTTGAAGAAAAATGATCCTAAATGAGGAATGTTTGGAAATTACGTTGTTTTTCTCTTGGGAACTGAATCCCTGGTGTTTTTTATTGGGATGCACCGATTGCTCTGCTGATTTTCGGAATCGGCTGATTTTCCAGCTTGAAAAAACAATCAGAAAGTTTCATCCTGAAATGGAAATTTCCTTCAAACTTTTGTTCACAATTTGAATTTTGATCACAACTGCATGAAACTTGTTTGTTGATCCTGTAAACAGTTTTAAAGCCACAAATTAAAGTTACAGTATTATATAAAATCAACTTTTTTAATTTTTCCATCATGTTGCAAAGTTTTTCCCTTATCAAAACAAACCTGGAGTGTTGCCTTGATGTTTGAGAAATCCTTTAATCTCCATGGCAACCATTCAGGTGTTCAAAATGCCTTGGTGGCCCTAGCCCCGCCCCCAAGGACAGCTCCTCCCCCTCTCAGCTCCTGTTGAATTACACAGTTAAATTTGATATATAAAGCGTCTCTATATATCACTTAACAAGTGATAACAATATTCACTTCTTTATATTTGTATTTAAATGTTGAGTTCAGTCAGAAACAGCATTTTGTAGCTTTTGTAGGAAAATCTCCATTATGTAATTCTACACAAATCTACAGAAATCAAAAATCGGACCGGTCCAGCAGCTGCAATCGGTGCATTTCTACTCAGAAACTTATCGTCCAATCAGCTGATCTCTTACTTACATGTGCACTACAGCTCTGTCCTCATCTAATAAGATCCTAAGAAATGTTCAGTGTTTGCCTGAAAAACTGAAATCTATGCATTTATTGTATTTTTACTGAAATCTGATCTGAATGTCTCCAAGGTTCCTCTGAGTTCTGCTGCTTCCATGTTTCTGTTTCTCTGTTAAACCTGGGAAATTATTACAAATCAGGCCATTTCTGCAGCATGTAGCCGTCATTATTTTGTGTATACAGTGATCCCTCGTTATATCACGGTTCACCTTTCACGTCTCGCTGCTTCACTGATTTGCATGGTGCTTTGTGTTCTGCATTCTGATTGGCTAAAGCGTCTCTCTGCTTCTTCTCTACCTGTGTGTCAATAACTTTGTGGTTTAATATGAACACGTACGTAAAACAGCTTGTTAAATTTAAGTTCTCAAACATAATCGATGGTTCATGTCGGTTTAGAAGAATCTTTTTGCCCAGAAGAAAAAAGAGCGACAACAACAACAGATAACTTTGTTCTTCTCTCTAAAACTCACCTGCACCGAACAAACTGCTGCAGAGCGAAGTCAGGATGCAGCGGCTCAGTCAGAGCAGCAGTGAAATAAACCTGAGTCACTATTTGTCCTGCTGGACTTTGTATTTTTATTCATAATCATTTTGCATTTTCTCCCGTTCTGATCCAATGACTCGGTTCTGATCTCAGCAATATGAAGCCTTCAGTTGGTAAAAACAAAAAAGTTTATATGGTACTTTTATTTGTTAAACAAATGCTTGGGCCTGTAAAAAGGTTTTGTTCTTTGGTTTCAATGTATTATGGAGTATTTCACTGTATAATTGTTAAAAAATAAAGGTTTCTACTTCTCGGATTTCGCCTATCAGGTTCGTTTTGGAACGTAACCCGTGAAAAACGAGGGATCACTGTGATAGAATATTTTCTGGTAAACTTTATTCTGCGTTTTCATGAAGCAGTGGATGTTGTAAATTATGAATATTTTCTTTTTAAAATGTCATTGTAAGCTGTTGTTTTTCAGATGTTGAATAAATTGAATCCCTGTAGCAGAAAATTTCTCCATGTCACTAAAAACACTGGAAAAAATGTTTGTTTTTTCATTATCAACAGATTAAGTTTTCATTTCCTCTCCAGTGTTTCACATATTAAACTGAAATATCTTCACTTGTTCTGTCTTGTCGTTTTGTTGGATTTTTCTTCTGAATTGCAGATGCAGGAATTCAGTGCAGAAACTGAAATTAGTAAATGATACATTTACATTTTTTATTTCTGTTCATTTTGAAGAGTTTAGTTTACAGCCAAGAAAAACTAAATTCAATTTCTTGGTTTATTTCATAATTATTTGTAATAGAAAAAATAGGGCAAAGACTTTAACATGTTGCATAAATTTAATTTGTTAGGGTTTCATTTTTTTAAAGTTTTTTTAATGTACTAAGGTTCCGGTGGGAACTTTTAGGTTGTGTTTCCAGTACAGCTTTTAATCTGACGCACAAGTGACAACCGCTAACTCAAAATCAACCACTTTTTTATGCTAATATAAAATATTTTATGGTAAAGTCTATTCTGTGTTTTCATGAAACAGTGGATGTTGTAAATAATGGAGAAAAAATCATAATTTATTTTGAAATAAAATAAATTATGAGGCCTGTTTTTTTAAAATGTCACATTTTTTTCTGATTTTCTGCAGATTTTTTTCTTTAAATTTCATTTGAATTTTAAATTTGTTAATTCAGCCCTGAAACAGTCAAAAACATTGCGTTGAAGTGATGCTGACTCCCACCTGCAGGTGGCGGTATTTCTTTTTTCTACCACTATGCTGCCTCAGTCAGTTACAAATATGAATAACAAAAATTTTATTTGTTTATTTGTTATTTACCATCATACATAAGCGCAAATATTACAAAATTTGTTGCAAATATTTATAGATTAGTTCCACAAAATCTGTCATTTTTATCGCAATAACTCACAAAAACGTTCATGAAATCCTGGAGGGATGAACCTGGAAAAGATTATTTCACTTCATGGAGAAGTCAGAGTCTGGTATTTATTAACATTTTAACATTTTACTTGTTTTCATCGATACATTTGGAACAACCGGCCCTTTAAGGACTTCTAGTTTCCCTGTAAGGGGTTTATTTTTGCTCAGTGTTAGCATGTTTCTCTGGCTGCCAGCAGCAGAACGTTCGGCCTCCTTTCTGAACCTCAACCATCAGTCATGGCGGCCCTGAGCTGCGGTTTGGCGCCAGCTGTAGCCGTGTAACATGCAGCTAAAGCGCAGTTAAGACCTGGGATCGTGTCGTGAGGCCTGCAGAGACAAAGCGTGTTTTCTCTCTCTCTAGTTTCACGGTTGAACCTGCTCTCACCGCAGCACAGGAAGCCAGAGAGACAGGAAGATGCTGCAGAGCCGCTGACTTCACCCTGAGCTGCTGCTCAATTCAGAGCTTTTCAAAGTTTCTGCTGTTTGTGTTTCAAGGAGTTTCTGCCTGAAGGATCTGGATTCTCCTCACATTTCCAGGAAACTTGATGAAACTCATGGTGAGTCGCTCAGTTTTTGGCCTTAAAATTAATTCTCCTAGACGTTTCTGTACCGTTTGTTTTAACGATGATGATGATGCAATGGTCGTACACTGCAAAAACGCAAAAGTTCACAAAGTATTTTAGTTTAGTTTCTACTGGAAGCATCTTATTACGCTGGTAATAAGACAAAACTAAGTCAAAGTAACTTTTCATCAAGATCCAGGAACTTGTTTTAGTCAACAGTTGATGCTGATGAAAACGTAACATGGGAAAATGTATTGCTATAAGTAAAACAATCTGCCAATGGAATCAATACTTTTGATCAATATTAATGAATTATTGACTTAATCCAAGCTCCTGTATCTTGCTGAAAAGTTGTTTTTAAGTTAGCTTTGTTGTACTAATATATTTGTAGTAAAAACTAAACAAAAATACTTTGGTAGTTTTATTTTTGGATTTTAAAAAACTAAACAAAACTTGGTAACACTTTATTTGACGGGTTGAGAATAAGACTGAAGTAAACATAACAGTCATGAACATGAGTAAATCTTCATGAATATTTAAACTTTAGCTTTAATAACATAAAGATACATAAGTTTAATCAGTAATATTTTTATAACAAGTTTATGTCAGATCATGATTTCTTGGTTAATGTCAAAATGTCATAAAGACATTTTGAATAATGTCAACTTTGTATTAAAAGTGTCATAATTTACTGAATGACACTTTATGACAACAGTCATAAATATTCTTAAAGACTCAAGTTCATGTCAGGTGAAAAGAGCAAAATAAACACTGCAAAAAACTAAATTTACCAACTATTTGTGGTCTAGTTTCTGGTCCAAATATCTCAGTAAACTTTAAATAAGACAAAAATACAAGTAACTTCTCAGCAGGTTATATGAGCATCAAGAATTCATTAATATTAATAGAAAAGCACCAATTCACTCTTAGTAAGATATTTTTCTAATGTTACCTTTTTATCAATATTAAGAAATTGTTGACTCTTAACAAGCTCTTATATTTCACAAAATAAAAAGTCACTTTTTAGTTAGTACATTTCAGATAAGACTGAACTGAGATATTTGCACTAAAACTGGACATTTGGTTGAATTTAGTGTTTTGCAGTGTATTTCCACTTCCTACCGTTTTTTCTTCTTCTTTTCTCGTCTCGCCCGTATTTAGAGGAGCTGAAGTCGTTTCCTTCTCGTCTTAAACTTTGACTTTCTTTGGTTTCCTTTTGCGTGACGAGCGAAGAACCAGAGAGGAAAGTTTTCTCAGTAAAACCTGTAACACTGTAAAACAGAGCAATGGTCATTAATATGTTGCTTTATCTCAGTAAAACCTGTAACACTATAAAACAGAGCAATGATCATTAATATGTTGCTTTATCTCAGTAAAACCTCCAACACTATAAAACAGAGCAATGATCATTAATATGTTGCTTTATCTCAGTAAAACCTGTAACACTGTAAAACAGAGCAATGATCATTAATATGTTGCTTTATCTCAGTAAAACCTCTACACTATAAAACAGAGCAATGATCATTAATATGTTGCTTTATCTCAGTAAAACCTGTAACACTGTAAAACAGAGTAATGATCATTAATATGTAGCTTTTTCTCAGTAAAACCTGTAACACTGTAAAACAGAGCAATGATCATTAATATGTTGCTTTATCTCAGCAAAACAATGTGAATATTGTGAAAAGTGAACTATATTATGTTTTTTTTGGTGTTTATTAGTAGCTTGGCAAAACGAAGTGCAGGGAATTGAACCGGTGACCTGTAAGGTTATGAGTTCCTGTCATTTTGATGATTCTGGTTCACAGAGAATGAAAACAGACAATTGAGTGTTTCATTTTACATACGATCAATAAAAAATGAGAATTGAAGCAGAAATGCCAAAAGAGTAAAAACATTATTTGGTGACGATGTTGAACTGAGTAACTGATCAAATAATCAATCATTTAATATTAAACTCTTCATCCTCAGACAGAGCAAAATATAAGGTTATGTGGAAATGTTGGTATTTTAAGGAGGATAATTATTAACATTATTGAAAAATAACAAAATCAAGCCAAAAAAAATAAAAATAAATCAAATTAATTTCTTCTGATATAAAACTTTAACAAAAACTGAAGGTGTGAATTTTTGATTAAAATAAACAGTAATGGAGCATCTGGACATTTTACTCAAGTAAGAGTAAAAATAAAAATACAGTGTAATAAAAATATTCTTAAAAGTAATTTTCTTTTTCCATAAAGTTACACAAGTAAAAGTTACCAAGTCTGTTGCAATAAATTCAGTTGGACTATAAAAATGATCAACGCAGCAAAACTCAGCGAAACAGAAACGACTCGATTATTTAAATCAAATATGTAAAGTGATTGTTTTCCAAACCAAACATCCGTTAAAGTTTCCATCTCTGGGCTCAAGTTTCTTCACGCAGCAAAAGAAGTTTAATTTAGTCCAAACGTGTTGATTGTTGTGCTTGATTTTATTTCCTTCTCGTCAAACGATTCCAACGTTCA
The DNA here is from genome assembly GCA_903066825.1 of Alfaro cultratus. Taxonomy (NCBI): domain Eukaryota; kingdom Metazoa; phylum Chordata; class Actinopteri; order Cyprinodontiformes; family Poeciliidae; genus Alfaro; species Alfaro cultratus. Next base: position 29,792 of record CAEFZX010030507.1, on the reverse strand, counting down.
AACTTTCAAACTGCCTGCATCTCCTGCTCTGGTCAAACCAAACGCCTGCTGCTCCTTTTCAGCCCCTCAGCTACAGGAAGTGGAGCCACGCTACTTCCTGTCTTACTGAAAAAATAAATAAATAAGAAAGCAATCAATAATAGAATCAACAATTATTAACCTGCAAATAAACTCTGTAAATAATACAAAAACTAGAAATTTAAGAATAAACTAACAAAATTCAAATGGACAAAGAAATAAAGAATAAATGGCTCCAACAAAATAGACAGTATATATTTTTAGACGACATTTTATTGCTGATGAGTTAATCAAACAAAAACCACGAAGGAAGGAAATGAGAAATGATAAAACTCAGAGTTTCATCCTTATCCTTTGTTTATTCTTTTATTTATTTATTCTCTTTTTGTTTGCTTTTCTTTTCTTCCTTCTCTGCTTTTCCACAAAATATCTGACACTAAATTAATTAGAGAACAAAGAAATAATTCAAATTAGAAAATAACTATTAAAAGAAAAGAGTAAATCCTATTAACATGTTAATCAGTTTTATCTTATTTGTGACACCAGTTGATTCTGTTCTGTGTTTTGTCTTTGGATCCTTTTTAATCTATTTCTGCTGGTTTGTTTGTGTTTGATTTATTGGTTCTATATCGGGATAATTATTTTGTAGATCAATACCCCGTTCTGATTTTTGTCACTCTGTAATGTTTGTTGCATAAAAACCTGCTGGTGAGTAATAAATAAATTAATTCTGCTGGATGATAAATTGTCCCAGAAGTTATCGCAATAAGTGATATTATTGTTGTTTTGAGACAATTTTCAAATAATATAACGATAATAATGTCATAATAATGCAGGAACACATTCTAAAAGATCAATAAACTTTAAATGAACATTTAACACTGGAACTGGAAAACATTTTAAATATCCAAAATAAGTAAAAACAACAAATAAAACAAATTATAAAGTCTCTGGAAACACAATTATCCTTCAAAATAAGAGCTGGTTGAGTCCAAAATACCAGACTGGAGACTTTTATCATCCAGTTTTTGGTAGAAAGAGAGAAAATATGAATCATAAAAATGGAAATGATTCAGTTTAGGTTATTAACTTTGGTTGCCTAGCAACAACCTGCTGGGCAACAGCAGCAGTTTCAGGTTTTGACTCAAAACGTCCTAAAAAAAAAAAAAAAAAAAAAAAAAAGGTGAGGAGAGAAAACTGGATAAATCAGGAAAGATCACCTGACCAGTTTGGAAACATTTCAGATATTTAAAAAAACAACTAATCAATAATTATCAACATCGACTGACATGAAACGTTTACGAGGAGCTGAACGAAACGTTTGACTCACAGTTGATCTTTGAGGTATTTTTGGCTGCCGTAGCAACAGCAACACGTCCAAACAGACGCCTGGTTTCCGTGGCAACGGTCTGGCAGCTTGGCCGCGTTTAAAGCCGCAGAGAAACCAGAATCAGCAACACCTCCGCGAGAAACGAGGTCAAACATCAGAAATATCCAGAACGGCGCAGTTCAGCCGAGAGAAACGACGATCTGCAGAGTTTATGAAGGTTTGGAGCAAAAATGAAAATGAAAATAAAACTTCAGCTCTGCTCAGTAGGAGAGGCCAACATGTTGCAGCCAGCAGGCTGCTGGACCATCGGCTGTTAAATCTGTAATTTATATTTAGATTTGGAAAAGTTGTGATTAGTTTGATAACTTTTAGACCCCAACATTAATTAAAAATTAAAAAATCACATAATATGTTTCTTCATCTGTTTATCGTCTTGATGTGTTTTTAAATTATTTTGTATAAACTTATAAAGTTTATACACATTTTTGCAACATATAAGCAGATTTTTCCACGTTGGATTTTTATTTTACGTTTTTCTTTTTTTTCTGTCTTTTATTACTTTTTAATATTGTTTTTACTTTATTGTCTTTTCCCACAAGTTTCTTTTGATTCTTTTTTAATTTTTTGGATTTGTCTTCTATATTTCTTTGTTTTTTCTTTATTCTATTTTGTTTGATTGTTTTTCTTTCTCTTTTTAGATGTTATTGTTTTCTTTGTTCTCTTTTCTGTTTTCATTTTATTCCTTTTTTCATTAATTCTTTTTGTTTTATGTTTTTATTTTATCCCTTTTTCTCTTATTACTGATTCTTTTTCTTAGCTTTCCTATGTTTTTCTTTCTGTTTTCGTTTCATTCAATCTTTTTTCTTTTCTTTCGTTGTTTTTCTTTGAACAGTTTTGATTTTCTAGGAGTGAAGTTTATTTCCTGGAACATGTTTATTGGATCTGGAGGTTTTCCGCTCTCAGCCTGTTATTGTTTTCTATTTCAGACACTTATTTGTTGTTTTATTGCATGTGGCGGTGGATCCGTGGCAGCGGCGCGGCGCTGAGCGCGGCAGCTGCGTCCTGCTGTGATGGACAGGAAGCAGCTCTACGACTCGCTGATGGATCGCAGCAAACGCATCGTGTGGCAGGACGACTGTTACATGGACCTGCAGTCCACTTCCTGCTGCGCCGCCACGCACACAGAGACGCGACGTAAGAACCGCGTCATCACCAGCTGCTCTTTATTATTGTTATTATTCATTTATTACAAGCAAATGGAGATAAAACAGAAGTGACTTTATTAGCTGTGGAAATAAGAGACTTTTATTTATCATGAAAACAAATAAACTCTTTGAGGTTTTTTGATCTGATTCAGTTTGAATAATCTCAGCAATTTTTATCGTTTTTAAAGGACTGTTTATGTTATTTAATATTTATAATAATATAATAAAGAGAACTAAAACTTTACTGTTGGATCTCAGGACAGACAGAAAGTTTGTGTTTTAATTAGAGACAAAAAATCGACTTTAGAAAAACATCAGGATTTATTTTGGTTCTTACTGAAGAGGATCTAAAGGTTTCACAATAATCTCTCTGTGGATGCAGAAGTTAATCTTTAATGGGAATAAAACATTTTCTGGATTATCAGAAGCATCAACAAAGTGATTCTGCATCATGTTTGTTAAAAAATGGAAATCCAGAGTGGGCGGAGCTTACAGGTGTTAAAATAAACTTTTCTTCCTTTCCTGTTAAAACCAGATGTTTATTAATAACCTGCATTTATTATAATTAACTCAGAAATTTATTTTCATTGAGTCCAAATATAAAAGATATTTCTGTATTTTCTGTATTTTATTTTGAAAGGGGTGAAGACTGCACAGCAGTTCTGTTTCCTCTCCTCACATTCTTTTCTTTTCTTTAAAACTTCATTGAAAGAAATGTAATCAATAGAAAAATGTGCATAACAGTTAGTTATCAAAACTCAAAAACGATCAAACTGAAACTGAGTCAAAGGTTTGCTCAAAAGAATCACTTCCTGAAGCGTAAACTGTTCATGTGTGACAGCAAATGTGACCCAAATGAGGACAATATGTTGTTCAGTCATTGACAGATTGTGGGCATTTAGCGCTTTAGCATTAGCTTCTGCTAAATAGCATGTTGTTGTAGCGCTTTAGCATCTGTGCGTAGTGCTTTAGAGTTAGTATGGCTAACTTTTTAATTAGCGATTCCCACAACTGCCAAAGGATTTGTACAGTTTTCCAAGGCGGTTTTCAGAGTTTATTAGCAAGTATTTAGTTTGATCAGTTTTTCCTACAGACTGTGAACTAAGTCAGTGTTTTGTTTTTGCTTTAGAGCTGCATTGGATCCAAAAGCATAAAGAGCAGCTGCTGAGCTTCGTTTCACGTTCCTTCCTGGAGGAAATACTTCAGCACCTCAGGAACGTGAACGTCTTGACGTCAGCTGAAGAGACGAGCATTAAGGGAGCAGGCCAGTTACAGGACCAGATTAACATGCTCACCTCCATGGCCTCTGCAAAGGAAAGCCAAAGCTCTGACGCGCTGCAGGCGTTCATAGAGAGCTCAGACTCAGAGGTTGCCCAGCTTATCTTAAGCTACAGTAAGAGTCTTTCTGAAATGATTTATTGCAGTTTTTCTCAGTCGCTTTGGTGCGATTCTTCAATCATTTTCAACATTAGCAAAACAGAAACCGTGTTCTTCAAAACAATTTATACAAATCATGGATTACCTGAAAAACCCAGTTTGTTTCTCAAAATTCTTTGTTTGACTCGCAAAATGAAATATCTGCCACTGAACATTTCAGAACCTCAGAATGACAAGTCCCTGTTTGACTGTGTTTACGGCTCAGACGGTCCAATCGATTAGTCCTGTTGACAATGAAGCAGTCTGAAGGTAAACGATGGCTACAGTTTTGATGACTGTTGTAAGTTGTAATTCTTTTACTGTAATTTGTGATACAAAAAGGAAAAGAACAAAGAAAAAAACCAAAGTAGAAATGGGAACATTAGACAACAACCTTCAGGAAAACAACACGACGCTCTGTAGGAATTAATCTTCATACATGTTCAAAGTCAAAAAGTCATTGAGCTTGTAGCATAACGAGATTCAGAATGATTCACAATATATAGACCATAAAATAACCATAACCATAAAAACAAGATGAAAGGAAAAACTCTTATCAGACACCAATCTAACTGATATCAACCTCATCAATAATCATTTAAAACTCTTGAGAATCCAGACGTCCTGGTTGTCGTGGACCAGCAGTTCGAACAGATGGTAACCCGGTCGGGTCGGGTCGGGTCGGGTCGCGTCTCTAACGGTGTTTCTTGCCTGGGACAGAAAACGTCTGCTGTAATGTCAGACAAGGAAGGAAGAGGACATCCAATCATTTTTATGCAGAATTAATGATTCTTTCCGGAGCTTTTTTGAGAACCAAACAGTCTCCACTGTTGATCTGTGAAAGAACCTCATCAGCTGTGGATTTCCGTCTCCAAGCTGAGAGAAAATCCTCAGTGGGGTTAGGATGAAGAGTAGGAAGTAGCACCTTATTATGGGTGTCAGATCATATCCTGATGATGTCGGAGATGGAAACTGGCAGATGTCCTTGGCCTCCGAATCCTTCCCCTCCCATCATCAGAAATGTAACTTCATGTTCTGCTCTGGCTATTCACTACATTGTTTCCAGTTGGTTGTTCATGGTACCTTAAAGCCATTTCAGAAAACTGGTTAATCTAAAATGTTTCACAAAATTACCTGTGTTGGAGTAACTCAGGATTCACATGGGAACAACGAACCAATTCAGGACTGATTTAGAGAAACGTCTGATGGAAATGTACAGAAACATGATTGACATGTCATGACAACTTGTCCGAACATTTTGCATGTTAGGACTTGCACAACAAATGTATGCTGAAATGATGTGGAGGTCGAGACAATTAACAAAAGCAACTGAAATGTAGGAAAAAGCAGAGATTGTACATCATCACTTGGATAATGTACAAAAGCATTTGCAACTTTATCAAACGAATGAGAAACTAGTTTTTTGTGACACCATGATTTGAAGAATGAGCAAGTAGTTTTGAGAATTGCACCAAAGAGGCTGAGAAGTTTGTAATTGAAAATGTGATACTGACTCAAATCCTTTCTCCTTAGATGCCACAGTGAAGAAGCACAAAGAGGTGCTGCTGCAGCAATATGAGAAGCAGAGAGACAGAGATTCAGTCAGCTGCCCCAAACTGAACATCTCCTCAAGGAGTTTACTGATGGTCGATGGACTCTCCGACTTCCAGCAAAAGGAGCACGATCTGATGCAGGTGGGAGTGACTCGAGGAGGGAGGAGGAACCATCTGAGGCAGCTGGGCCTTGCCAAGCTCTTTGAGCCCCTCACCAGGGTCAGCTTGCCTCCCAGAGTGACGCTCACAGTCGGAGTGGCTGGTATTGGCAAGACAACCTGGGTGCGACAGTTCATCAGACAATGGTGCCAAGGGACTATGTGTCCGGATATACACTTTGTCTTGCCTTTCACGTTGTGCGAGCTCAACAGTCTGGATAAAATTTCTGCAGAGAGGCTGTTGAAAATGACTTTCCCGCATCTGCCAGCACCCAGTTTGGTCCTAAACGACGCCTGCAGGACGCTGCTCATCTTCGATGGTTTGGACGAATTTCACGGCACTTTGAATTTCTCTGATGCGGCTCCTTGCAACGACCCAAAGAAGGAAATTTCCATTGACGACTTAGTGACGAACATCATCCGAGGGAATCTGCTCCCAGACGTATCAGTGTGGGTGACGTCGAGACCAGGAATCGCCTCCCTGATCCCAGGCGGATTGGTGGACCGGGTCACGGAGATCCCAGGATTCAGCCCAGCGGACATCCAGATCTTTCTGAACCACCACTTCTCCGAGAACGACTTCGCCACCAGAATATGGGCACACTTGGAGGCCCATAAGATACTAATGGTGATGTGCTACATACCATGCATTTGCTGGATGCTAGCAGAGACGTTGCTGTACATCATGCAGAGCGGGACACAGGAAAGCCTGCCTAAGACCTGCACTGAGCTGTATGCCCATTTCTGCTCCATGAAAGCAGAAGTAGGTGAACCAAGAGGCAGGGAGCCTGTAAAATCTGAGCAGCATCATGCAACCAATCGCAAACTGCTGGGCAACCTTGGACGACTGGCCTTCTACAGCCTCCTGAAACACAAATACACGTTCAGCGAGCAGGATCTCAGGGCCTACGGGATAGACTTACTGCAAACTCAGTGCAGCCTTGGAGTTGGACTTCTCATCCGAATGGAGTCTACCATACACACCACTTACAGATTTACACACCTGACCCTGCAGGAGTTTCTTGCAGCTACGTTTTATCATGTTTCCTCCAAGCGGGCCATCTTTGACCTGTTCTCAGAGAGCACAATGTCCTGGCCCAAGATTGGATTCCAAAACCACTTCAAAAGTGCCTTTCAACACTCGCAGCAAGCCGAAGACGGTCACTTGGATCTATTTGTGCGCTTCCTGACAGGCTTGCTGTGCCCAACAACGATAAAACCTCTGGCTGGGCTCTTGGCTCTGGGGAAAGACGATGGAAGCCAGAAGGTTTGGGCTGGAGGGTTTTTACAAAGCCTCCTGTCCAGCGTGGGTTCGGTGGTGTCCCTCCGTTCTGTCAACCTGGCCTATTGTTTACAAGAGCTGCAGCATAGCGAGCTGCTCCGGAGTGTAGAGGAGGACCTGCGGCAGGGCAGCTTGGCTGGGAAACTGACACGGCCACATTGTGTGGTGCTGGGTTTCCTCCTGCATGTCTCTCCAGAGTGCAGTGAACAAACCAACCTGACAGGATGTCTGAACTACCCAACGGTGAAAAGTTTACTCTCACAGCTGCTGTACTGCACCCATCTCAGGTCAGTTCTTACATCACAAATGTTCACAAAACCTTTCGGATATATTTCTATGGTTGAAAAAACACAATTTAAATATGGTTGAAAAACCACCTCATCCTATTGCCTCGTTTCCAATTAGCACATTTGTTTTTGTAATTCCAATCTGCGCAGTTTTACAGTGAACGCTTTCTGTTGAACAGGCTGGAGAATAATAACTTCAAGGACGACGTCATGGAGCTGCTCGGGAGCCTGCTGAGCGCCAAAGACTGCCACATCCGGAAAATAAGGTTGGACCAAATCTGGAAAGGTTTTCCCTACTGGAACCGTTGGGTCAGATGATTTGTGGATTTGCTCCTCAAATGCTTGGGATTTTACTTGGACTCAGACGAAATCATTTGTGAACATCTCTGCTAGAAATACACTGATTACATCGAGACACGAATAAATGCAGCTTGTTTTGTTCTTCCCTTCAGTTTGGCGGACAACGTCATCAGCAACAAAGGAGCCAAAGCCCTGAGCCGAGCCCTGCTGGTCAATCGAACACTAACATCTATCAAGTGAGACTTTTTATTGAAATATTCTTCAGGAATTATCTTTCTGTGTGTGATGTAATGAACCCAAACCTGTCATTTAAGATTTATAAATCTGTTATTGAAGTGATGAAAGAAATATATTGGTAAATCTCCAATATACTGGGAGTTTACCAATAAATATATTGGGAATTTTACCAACTGGAGTTTTATATTTGGTAAAACTCCAAATAAAATATATTTGGTAAAATTTATTTTTTACCAAATATATTTGGTAAAACTCCAAATATATTGGAAGATATTTATATGAACAAATATCCATACAACTTGAAGGGTTTTTATTTTACAATTTGCTACATAAACTGCAAATATCAATTTGTTTTATTACTATTTTACTAAATTAAAGACAATTCATACCCCAAGGATATTTAGTTTTATTTTTACCATCAATTTTCTCCTGAAATAAGATAATTTTAATGTTTCGAAGTGGCTCAGTCAAAGTTAGAGAAATTGTGGAAGAAGTTAAAGATTAGAGATGAAAAGAGAGTCAAGATAAAAAATGGAAAAAAGATTCTCAGTAGTTTAAAAACAGGATTTGAGAAATATTATATCAGTAAAAATGTTTTGATTGATTAAAAATACGATAAATACATTTGGACATATCATAGTTTAATAGAATTTATTAGAATATTTACATGTCATTGTATCTTTTATGAGATTTTTGTCTTTTTGTCCAATTAGAAACAAAAGTCTTTGTGAAATGAAAACCATTTGAATGTCCAAACGGTGTGAATAATTTTGGGTTTAACTGTATGTAGAGCATAATTATGAAGTGATTGGAGGATAAACGGCTTTTAATTTGTCTTTGGATGAGTAAATTGTGCTTCTTATAGCCATAAATTATTTTACTTTATTTTAAATTCAGCTTAAAGAACAACAACATTGGATCAAAAGGGGCAAAGTTTCTGGCCGAGGCTCTGAAAATGAACCAAGCCTTGGTATCAATCAAGTGAGTATAATTGTAAAAAGTTTTTCTACATTTACACTTTTAAAATTCACATTTTCCATGTTTCAGCCTGCAGAATAACTCCATCGGGGAAGAAGGAGCTCAGGCCATCGCAGACGTCCTGCAGTCCAACCGCAAACTCGTGTCTCTAAAGTTAGTTTTGTCCTGCTTACAGTTCAGTTTTAATAGTTTTTATGTGAAATATGCAGCAAGTTCTCTTTCCTATTTGCTTTTTCAGCATGCGGAAAAATTCAGTCGGCGCAGGAGGAGCCAAGAGGATCGCAGAGGCGCTGAAGACAAACCGAACTCTTACAAAGTTGATGTGAGCAGCTGATATTTTTAATTTCACTCATTTTAATTTATTTATCCACCCTGAGCCCCCAGGTTTTAATCCAGACATCACTGCATGAATGTCAGTTAACTTTTCAGCCTGTTAAATATGACAATTCATACTTTAACTTAGACATATTCATTAATAAAATAACTTTTCTACTCACCGACTGTAGCAGAAGTTAATGCTAAAGCGCTAAATATATAGCACTAAAACCTATAGCACTTTGGGATTCTTAGGAATGTAAAGTGCATTATAAATAAAATGTATTATTATTATTATTAAATCCAATCAAATCTATCAAAACCAGAAGAGTAACTCCTGTTGTCATCCTGTTCTAATTGAACATTTTGTTGAAAGAAACAAGAGGAAAAATATACAAATGGATTTAATCTGAGGCTAAAAATGTTGACACTTTAATTACAATTATTCCATAAACAACCTGCATTTATTATGATGTTCATTTTAAACAAGTGGTTTGAGTGGAGGGCGCCGCTAACTAGCTGTGCTAACCGTAAAAAACTGACCATAAACAGCAGTTATTCTGGTTTATAACTGCTGTTATAAACCAGCTGTTATAACAGCTGGTTATAACCAGTTATAACTGGTTATAACCAGCTGTTATAACTGCTGGTTATAACTGGTTATAACTGGGTATTCTGCTATTTGGCGTAGTGTGAATGCAGAATATGTCCTGCATTCACACAAGGTCTCAAAGAATATGTTCTCTTTCATAGCAGCAGAAGAACCTTTATTATTATTATTATTATTATTATTATTATTATTATTAATATTATTCCTGAGAAGTAAACGTGTTCCCTCCGCTGTGCAGACTCTGCAGTAACCAGCTGGGGGACAAAGGAACCGTGGCTCTGGCTGAAGCTCTGACTTTCAACCACACGCTGCTGTCGCTTCAGTCAGTACCTAACTGGGCCTTCATCTCCACGACCAGAAATACCTTCTGCTAATGCTTCAGAAACATAACAGCTGCATTAATAACAGTTTTATTAATGTTTCCCTCTTTCCTCAGACTTCAGAGTAACTCGATCAGCAACAAGGGAATGACGGGCCTGACCAAAGCGCTGAGGCTCAACCGGGGTCTCGTCTCTCTGAAGTGAGAACTGGGCTTCATTTACCGTGATTATCGATTATTGTATCAATCATTAACTAATTTAGTAATCGGTTGATTGTTAACTAGAGTATACAGACTCAAAATAAACTAAACCAACACTGCATGAAAAAAATCAACATTTTTCATTTGTGATAAAAATAAATCTTTTGTTTGTAAAATATTTTCTACCTAAAACTCCTCAAGCGGCAGTATTTACTTTGCCCGGTTCAAATTATGAAAAACAACAGCTTTTCATCCAATTATTGATGATTTAATGTAAAACCTCAGATCAACTCTGGACTGCACTAAAGAAATACTGTTATTGCATTTTAGGCAAAAAAACATAAAAAAAAAATTGAAGTGGTTAAATGAAAAATCTGCAGAATGTGACAATTTTTAAAATCTGATTTATAATCAGAATAATCTGGTTATTCTGACAAATAATCAATTATTCATAAGAATAGTTGATTATGCTGATGATTAATCGATTAATTGTCACAATAATGAACTACTACAATAATAATTTGTTGGCAATCTTGTTTATTTCTGATTATTTCTTGTTTATTTCTGGTTATTTCTTGTTTATTTCTGATTATTTCTTGTTTATTTCTGATTATTTGGATGCTACAGTGAAGCCAACATGAATCTTTGCATGTTTTATGTCTTGCAGTTTAAGGGAGAACTCCATCGGGGTGGAGGGAGCCAGGAACATGGCTCACGCTCTGCAGGAGAACAACTCTCTGCAGAACCTCGAGTGAGTCCTTAACATCGCTTAACAAGTTCACAGAAAATCTACCGCAGCTGCTTAATTCATCCACTACTTTTATCTAATTAAGGTCAAATTTAAGAAAACATGAAAAAGACTCAAAAAGTGAAAAAACATTAAAAACACACAGATGAATCAGGTGGTCGTTGTTCAGAAACACTGACTCATTGCATCAGCCATGAATCTGTGTGTGTGTGTGCGTGTGTGTGTGTGCATGTGTGTGTGTGTGTGTGCGTGTGTGTGTGTGTGTGTGTGTGTGTGTGCATCCCAGTCTCACAGCTAACCTGCTACACGACGACGGGGTTCAAGCAATTGCTGGAGCCATCAGGTTTAATCAAGGACTCACGTCTCTGCAGTAAGTTCAGTTTGCAGAACAAGCAACACATAAATCTCATGTTTGTTCAAACTTTTTGCCTCCAGTCAGAGCTAGACCTACATCTGAAATAAACCGGGCTTCGGAAAAGTATTCACTCCTGTTGTGTTTCAATGTGGTTTTAATGCCAAAGTGGAAGAAAAATGCTGCATTTTAAAATAAAATTGAACATTGTGGTATTTAAATTTAAATGTAAGTGGACGTCCAATAAGCAGCTGCTTAGGGCCTCCGCACCACCAGGGGACCCCAAGAGCACCAAGCTACCATGATTAAAGACATATAAGATGCGCTCTATAATTTTGAAGATTTCTACAGAAACTAAACACTGAATTGCTCCTGACTTTTCTCCTTTTCAGCCTCCAGTGGAACTTCATAAAGTCGACAGCGACCAAAGCTCTGGCCCAGGCGCTACTCTCCAACACCACCATCCAGCTCCTGGAGTGAGACCAGCTTACAGAAAAATATTCATTTTTACAAGTCATGCTTTCATTCTAAAGTCACAGCATCAAAATAAATAAGGATTTAATTTGAAGCTATCAAGCTGAGCTCGGAGCTAAATATTTAGCTAATATTCAAATTCACTTAGGTAGCTAACTAAATGTTCATCTTCAATCTATAGCTTACCAAATAAATATTTAGGTTAGAATTAAATAGTTAGTTAGCTGAGAACTATTTAAATATTAATTTGTAACTTAAATACTTAGCTAGCTCAGAGCTAACTGGACATTTAGCTAGCTCAGATATAACGTTTTAGGTTGAAACTGAATATTTAGCTTCAAACTATAGCTTACTAGCTAAATATGCTGCTAATAATACTTATCTTGAAGCTAAACATTTAGCTAGCTCAGAGCTAACTGGACATTTAGCTAGTTAGGAGATAAATATTTCAGTTGACACTAAATGCTTAGCTTGCTAACTAAATATTTAGCTTACAACTATACCTTACCAACTAAATAATTTGGCCAGTAACATTTAGCTTCAATCTAAATATTTAGCTTGCTTGTTAAATATTTAGCTTGAAACTGAGACATTTATGAATGAATAAATAACAAAGTGAAAATTTCCTTGAAAAATGAACTCCATTTTTTCTCTTCTGACTGAACAACCCAGATTATTTTTGACGGCGCCGCTTATCACATCGATTTGCTCTGAACTTCCCAGCAGAAACTCAGAAGACGCTCGTCTTCAAACTCAGCAATTCTTCTTGAGTTTGAGAAGAATTGTTGCTTAGCGTCTTTCTGCTAATCGGGTTTCTAACTACAGACCCTCTCTTGTGTTTGTGTTTTCATCTTTGGTTCCAGTTTACAAGAAAACACCATCGGGAACGAAGGAGTGATTCACCTTGCTGAAGCTCTGAAGGTCAACGCGTCTCTGCGAACCTTATGGTTGGTGTGACAGTTTAAGCAAAATGCTTTATTAGTGATAAAAAGCTGCGTCACGTCTGATAGACGCTTCCTGCTCCCTCCAGTCTGCAGGGAGTGTCTGCGGGGACGAGCGGCGCCGTAGCCATGGCTGAAGCTCTGACGTCCAATCAGACGCTCCAGACATTAGAGTGAGTCTTTCTTTCATCTTTCCTTCTTGAAGGACATGCAGACATGATCTATATCCTTTTTTATGTATTTGTTGAATACATTTCTGTTTTCTGCCGTTTGTTGTCAGTCTGCGGGGGAATGCGGTGGGAATGGAGGGAGCCAAAGCTTTGGCCAACTCTCTGAAATCCAACAGAAGCCTTAAATCATTAAAGTAAGTCTGAACTGTTCAAATCTGGACTCCTTTTTTATTTCTACTATTTTATTTAATCTCTCAAACCATTTCCACCGTGTTGAATTTGACATTTATGATTTTTCTTTCTTGCAAATATGAACATACTTCTCTAGGAACCAGTGGAGATTATTTAAATATCTGTCTCTACATTCAATAAGTTCTTCTTGATATTAAATAACACCAAACATCTTTTCCAGAAACATCTCTCCACGATTTGACAATTGTTTTCTTAAAATCACAGATTTTGTGGTGCTACTTCAGAAATATTCACAACATATTTTGCAATATTTGCACTAATATATGGCAGTAAAAATGAGTGGAAATGTCGCAGAAGTGAAATAAAATAAACTTTATGCTATCCATCAGTCTGCAGGAAAACTCCTTGGGGATGGATGGAGCCATTTTCATTGCTACGGCTCTGAAGGGGAACCACCAGCTGGCTTACATCAAGTGAGTTTCTCCTCCAGAAAATATCCCATGTGATTCCTGCGCTGGCGTATTTATTACCGCCATTATACTCAAACTCAGAAATTTTTATGTTTTTTCTGGAAGATTTCTGAGGTTAATCTAAAAAATGTTTGAGTGTTTCCTTAAATGTTCAACTTTTAAAACTCAGGCATTTCCTTGTTTTTCTAAAAATAAACAAAATGTATGTGATGTTTTGACAGAAATGTGCTCCAGTTGTTCATTAATCAGAAACAATAAAGTTTTTTGTCCTCCAGTTTGCAGGGAAATGGAATCGGTGAATCTGGGGCAAAGGTCATATCTGATGCCATAAGAGCCAGCGCTCCCGGCTGCGTGGTGGATATCTAACCACCAGCAGAAAACTGGAGGTTTTCAGTCTTACTTTAGTCAAACTATCCATGTAGAAATGTATCAATAACCCTTTAATAATTATTGATCTTCATGTTTTCTCTTACTGACGGATGATTCAGAAACCAAATAAATATCAAAGTATAAAAGCCGTTTTTCATAAATTGGACATTAATATTTTTATACATACTGTATGTTTTGTGTATAATAGATGTAAAATGCCACATTAAGCTAAAAAGTTATTTATGTATAACCGCTTCTTAAAATCTGAGGAAAAGAAATAAAATCTGTCAGACAAAGCCAGCATTTTTACCTCATTTATTTCTATAAAAACAAGTCAAAGCGGGAATCATTTGTGTTAAGAGTCAGATTTTACTAAATACGATATTTATGAATTTATAGGACTTTTTTCCATTGGGATTGTGAAATACGTGAGTTTAACAACAATTAGAGAAACAGAGGAGCCACAGACTAGCGGTGGTATTAGATGCACTTTTAATATTTGGGGTATTTTATTATGGCCTGTAAACTTTTCCACTTCGGTTCCATGTGGTTTTCTTTATCTTGATTCATTTTTATTTTAAAGGGGATCTATTATGTAAAATTCACATTTTGCACTTTTTTGTTATTCCGTTTGGATCCAAATTACTTGAAAAAACAATCTAAGCACTCAAAAAAAAAAGAAAAAAACACCCAGCCATTTTCTGGCAACAAGTTAATGTTTTAAAAAACTTGTGATAGTTCAGACATTCTACAGGAATTCTGCTGTTACCTAGCAACCTCAGCTGAGCTCCAGCCCCGTTACCTAGCAACCTCAGCTGAGCTCCAGCCCCGTTACCTAGCAACCCCAGCTGAGCTCCAGCAGGTTTGGTTAGCTGGTTTTACTGCTGCATTCGCTGTACAAAATGTTTTGTTGTTGACTCTGCTTCCAGAAACCACTTGCTGCATTCTTGTTGGTTGTGCAGGAGGCTCCACTTCTACTTTTCAGAGATGTACAGTCTGTTTGCAGCCATTTTCATGAGTGAGTGTAAACGTTGAGTTGGTGGGCGTGGCCAGTTTACTTGGATTTAAAGTGACAAGACACCACAAAACAGCTCAAATATCATCAGATTATAGTGATCTCCTGAGTGTTTTTGGACTTTAATTACACCACTTTCATCATCACTCCACTATGCATCTGACATCTTGTGGTACTTTGGGTTTTCCTCAACTGTCAGAAAATCATAACACTATCAGTTTTAATTATTCAAAATCCACCTGAAGTATAAATGATCTGGCAGGAATCCTTAATTAAAAACTTCACAAGTAAAATATCTCAGTGAAACTGAAACAAATATTTTTCTTCTTTTGTAAGGTTGAATAATTAATGTTGAACCTTCACTAGCATCTTTTATGCTTTACGTCACAAACTCGAGGTGTGAGGGCCATATCCGGCCCGCCATAGTTGCTTACTTGGCCCACTGGAGTCCGGAGGAACGCAATCGATAACAGTTGAGTGCTTAAATAATCAAATATTATTAATTATTTGCTAAAAATATTTTATCAAATATTACTTCATCAATCAAATCAAAGCTGTTTTTATCTGTATACTGCCAAATTACATCAATCAATCTCTCAGCAATCACAGAAAATTAACAAAATCAAATCAAATTTTCCCTAAAATTGGTCAAATAATTGCTAACTTTCAACCGCCTTCAAATAAAGTTTATTATTATTATTATTATTATTATTATTATTATTATTATTATTATTATTATTATTTCTTGGAAGGCCGCTGAAGCTCCTGCCTCAGGCTCTTCATTACTTTCAGCATATTAGGAAGAAACTGACATCTATATTACAAGCTAGATAGTTTTGAATTATGCTCTGATAGAGACGTCTACATTACGACACGCCGCCTGCAGACTGTTTATAAACCACCAGTGCATTTCTGACTCAGTTAAAATGTCAGCTTGAGGAAACATTTAGGCCTGTCACCATAGCGGATTTTTCTGGATGAAAAATTGTCCCAGAAGTTATGATAAACGATCATTTTAAAAAGAGATAATCGCCAAAAAAATCTACAGAAAGACACAGAAGAAAACTATCAGAGTAAGGCAGTATGTGTGTTCTTGAAAGAGCTCTTTAAGTTAATACTTAAAATATTTTAAAACAATTATAGAGTATTGACATGACAATCTGAAAAACTGAATCTTTAGCTTGTGCTCAATAAATATACATGTTGAGGAAAAAAGACTCTTTGTAGTTTTTATGACTAGAACTTTAAGTATTTTAGATTCATTAAGTTGTTTTGTATCCTTGAAGATAAAAAACAACTAAAACAAGAACGGAAGAAAAACAAGAACAGGCCGAAAGAAGCATGACCAGTCAAGACGTTTTCTTGCGTGGAGCAACTGAAGATCTTTTCTTCTTGCTTTCACAAAGATCAGACCTGACATGTCTCTCACGCAATCTTGAATCCAAGGTCTGTTCTTGTTGCTGTGAAAAAAGATCAGGCCACCCATCTTTATTTAGTCTACTGTGTTTTTCTAAAACTGCACAAATAATGTAAATTGGTTAAAAGTAAGTAAGACTCTCCAAAAAGAAAAACCTCCCTTTAAGAAGATGTTACAAAAAAGAACCTCCCTTTAAGAGGAAGACGTTACAAAAAGAAAAACTTCCCTTTAAGAGGAAGACGTTACAAAAAGAAAAACCTCCCTTTAAGAGGAAGACGTTACAAAAAGAAAAACCTCCCTTTAAGAGGAAGACGTTACAAAAAGAAAAACTTCCCTTTAAGAAGAAGACTTTCCAAATATCTGAAGATCAGCTCTCCTACCTTTATGAGACATTGCTTAAGGTTCCTTTTTAACCAGCAATCGTAATTGATGACGTTTAAAATAAAACCACTAAACTGCTGGATTTTTAGATGAGATTTAAAGGAAGTCAGTGTTTCAGCTGTGTTACAGTTTTCAGGGAGTTTGTTCCAGATTTGTGGTGCATAGAATCTGAATGCTGCTTCTCCTCGTTTGGTTCTGGGATCCAGAGCAGAGTGAGAGGTCTGGAAGGTTGATGCAACAGCAGATCTTTAATGTATTGTGGCGCTAATAAGCCGTTCAGTGATTTATAAACCAACTGCTGTTCTGTGCTCTATCGTCCTGGTTGTAGTGAGAAGGCGAGCAGCAGCATCTGGATCAGCTGCAGATGTTTGACTGATTTGTTAGGCGGACATGTGAAGCTAGATAAATATTTAGTAATATTTAGTTTGGAAATCTTACCTTTATAAATTTGTGACAGGTATAATGGGCCAAATTAAATCAAATTATTGCTATTTTTTTTCTGTGTAACTTTACAAATGGCACCTCTAGCATACGATAAAGACGGCTTTGATTTGATTAATAAAAGTATTTGAACACAAATGTTTCTTTAAAAGTTCTACTAATGTGGCCTTATTGTCTAGAAGTTGGCAAAAATAGTTATGGTTAAGAATGTCTAAACACTTTTTCACTGAGGAACTTTAAAGGTATTTGCGGTTTTAAATTGACATTTTGTAATCACTGTGACTGTGTATAAAATAGAAATGGCTAATTTATTGCAAGGGAAGGCAAAAGCAGAGAGAGAAAAAACATATATATGTTACAATGTAGGAGTTGCTGCCACATGCTGTTAACAGAGACTCAGACTGAAAACATTATTTTTCGGCATATATTTCCATTTACTATATTCTTACATACAGTATATATGCATACCTGTAAGAATTTCATATTCGATGTTTTATATTGAAAATTCTTATTTAAATCTTTTTTTTTTAATTAATTTGTTTATGTTAGCCTTTAAAATACCGTAAATGTAATTTAACTTTAAGCTATTTTTCTGCTTTGTGAAATCATTATAAAATATTGAATCAGAAGTTCTGATCAGAGTAAACATTTTACCAAATACTTTTTTTTACTTTTACTTCAGTAATTATTTGGATGAATACTTTTCACTTTTACTTCAGAAAAATAAGTTGAAGCGGTGCTGCTACTCTTGCTTTAATATAATTTTTGTGTCTTGAAATGTGATTGGTGATTGTTCAGCTGTATAAACATCACTACCCAGAGTTCCCTTCGGCGCTGCGTCATGACGTCAAGCTAACGCTGTTGTCGTTGGAGACGGCGCAGGCTGAAGCGGGAAGAGAGAAATAAACGTTGAAACCAGTAAAGAAAAGTTACCTGAAGTGCTCCTACCGCTTCCGAAAAGCTGGAAATATGTTCATTTTTATAAAAACATGAATCAGAAACATTATCATTTTGTGGGCTGATAGGAGAATGAGCTTTTCCCCGCTTCTTCTGTTGACCGGCTGTTTGTTTGCTAGCTAAAAACAACACTGTTGTGACTGTTGATTTGCAGCATCCTTCAATGGCCTCGACAGGTAAGGCTAAAACACGCCATTCCTCATGTAAAAACACGTCTACTGGGCTTGTTTAATGTCGCTAATGTAGTGTTGTTTAAGCTCGTAAAGTAAAGTCTGCCCTGTGTGATGTTCTGGCTGTGATTCGTTCAGGTTGGCAGCATCCTTACGTGAACATTTTCAAACATGTTAAAGTCGAGGAATGGAAAAGGTCGGCCAAAGTTGGAGATGTTTCTTCTTCTATGGTAAATAAATCTAAATACAATCACAAAACCTGTACAGTTTGCATTCATTTATAGGTCATTTTTAATTATTTTTTCTAACCCTGTTTTTCTATTCAGCATGAAATTGTTATTTAATGTAACCATTTTTTTAAAGGAATAATTGTGTCCAGAGTTTTTGCAAAAAATCCCAAAATCCCAAAGTTGAAATTATTCAGAGTCCAAAATTTTCTTTGTTCTCCAATTACAAAACTCAAACATATCATTACAAATAATTTTTCTTTTACCTAAACCAGAATAAATAAAACAAAATGTTTTATTTTTTCCTTAATGTTTACAGTCATTTAACGTTTTTGGGCTTATTATTTTCCAATTTTTTAAAGTCTGAGAAATTTTAGTATACATCTACTTACACTTTGTGTTCTTGCCATTGACAGGAATTTAAATATTTATGTGCTGCTTTGTGTTGTTGTTGTTTTGTTTTTTGCAGTGTGTTTTTTTCTTTTTTGACTTGTGTGTGGAAAGCTTAAAAAAAGACAAAAAATCAAATAAATAAATAAAACAAAAGAGCTGAAAATGGACTCCCACACTAGATTTGGCATGTTTGGTCTCTAAATCTTTTAAGAGCATTGTTAGCTTTAGCTTTAGCTCTAGTCTTTAACTTTTAGTCGACTTTTCTGTAAAAATTAAAAAGATGCATTATGATAATCCCTCAGATGAAACTTAGGTTTGTGTCTGTTTGACTGTTTTGCAGGACCGGACTCTGAGGTGTCCGGTGTTCTTGATCAAAGGTCCAGTTCCCACCAACAGCTACATCCTCATTCCCAAAAGCAGCAACCAGTCTCTGGGCCTGACCGGTCGATACTTCTACCTTCTGTTCAGACCCACGCCTGGAAAATACTTCATGGTCCACATGGACGTCGCCGTGGAGGTACTGCAGCTAACCGTGGCGGTTTAGTCTGGGTTTGGCTGTGGATCTAACTCGTGTTCTGGTCACTGTACGCTGCAGGAGGGCCAGGTGGTCCGGATCTCCTTTTCCAACATGTTCAAGGAGTTCAAGTCCACGGCTACTTGGCTCCAGTTTCCCTTCCTTTGTGGAGCTGCGAAGGATTCGGTTTACGAAAAAACCTCGAGCTCAGCGAGGGAAGGTAAAATTCATGTTCACACCTTAAAGGCTTCCTTAAGGTGTTCTTGAGTTAATCAATAATTAAAGGAAACCTTTTGTTTTCCAAGCTCTTAAAAAAGACACCCAACTGTTTTTGACAACAGGTTCATGTTTTTTGGTGTCTGGAAAATGAACCGTTATATTACGTCACATTCCACGGGCACATTGCGCTGTTACCTAGCAACCCAGCTAAGCCCAGCCTGTTACCTAGCAACCCAGCTAAGCCCAGCCTGTTACCTAGCAACCCAGCTAAGCCCAGACTGTTACCTAGCATTATTAGCATGATTATTAAATTAGTTGACTGTTAGTTTTTCACCTCACATCAGAAAATAAACTACATTGGATTTAATTTTGGGTTGTTGGCGTAACGGAGAGACAGTACAAATGTCTGCCACACTTTCAGAGTTTTATTTGTAAATAATCTTTGAAAATTATACAATTTTGCTTCCCCTTCACGAGTGCAGCATGCACTGTTTAGTGTGTTTCTATCACAAACAGTCTGATAGAAACAGATAAAACACATAATATTTTGTTGTTGACATGTGATCAAATGTGAATATTTTTGCCATGAAGCAGAAAACATTGAGCTCAGTGGGTTCCAGTTGCAGGTCCAGTTTGTTTTTGCAGTGTTTGTTGTGTGCTGCAGGTCTGGTGGGTCCGGCTCCGGCCTCGGTGCGTTGGACCTGCCTGACGATCGACCTGTGCTACACGCTCACCTTCTACCTCAACCGGCACCACGGTCACCTGAAGAGCGTCAAGCTCTGCGCCAACATGGCCGTGAAAAACATGTTCACCAGCGACCTGCTGCTGGACCCGGGTGAGAGCAAAACCGCTTAGCCAAGCTTTACTTCATTTACAGACTATAAAGAAACACCGAGGGGTTTCATTGTGTCAGGAACTCAGAGTGGCATCATGTTAAAATAAGAAAAAACATTTTTAAGATATACTGAATACTGTTGGCCCTGTGAAACTAGGCCGATCATCGCCCTATAAAAAGCCTAACCTGCCAATTGCGATATTTTTTGTCTGAAAAATTATTAAATATAGCAACTCTGTTGCTATATGGTTTCTGACTTTTTAGAAACCAATAGCATCTATAAAAAAAAAAAAGACAAATCTATCAACTTTTTTCTGTTATTAGAAATGTTTGTTCAACGTTTTATATACAATAAGACTAAAACAGCTGCTATGTCTCCATCCAATTGTCATGCAACTTTTGAAATGTTGTAAAAACCAAAATGCGGGTCAGCTGTGTTTCCATCATCTGATTCAGAGGAAATCAGTCAGGCTGAGCTACGCGTGATTTGTCAGATCTTGACGCTACGCATGGCCGTAAGAAACAGGAAGTAGAGGTCGCTAATTAGCATGGAGCACATCTCAGAAAAATGGAGACTCCTCCCCTCCCAGCTTGAAGTTTGAACTTGGAAATTTTACGGATTTTGTGCCTTTGGTAAGGCACAGAGCACATTAGTTTTTTGCAAAATTTTGAAAATTATTTGTAATATAAACGTTTCCATCGACAATTTCTAATGTGTTGCTTCCAAATCTTATCTTAAAGCACCAGACAGGCATTTAAATAACAAAAATATCAAAATCAGAATCAGAAGTTTAAGTTTTTTAAAAATCGGTCATCAGCCTGAAAACTGCAATCAGTGCAACAACCAGAACTTTCTTATTTTCCCTCCACAGCAACGACCTTCAGTGAGGCGAAGCTCCGAGGTCTGTCCGCCTCACGGGGAACGGGTCCGATTCCCAGAGAGATGTCCTTCCCGGTGCCAAAAGGAGGCTTTTGGAATGACATTTATGATCACATCAGGTACGAAACTCTGAACTGCTTTCACTGATACCATGACTGTGGCTCAGCGGAAAGCTGCGGGTTCGATTCCAGCTTCCTGCTGCCTCGTGTCCGATGTGTCGGTTTGTGGTTGGTTGATATAATTAGAAAACGTTTTAGAAATTCAGTCACCGTCGTTAAAGGGGACCTGTTGGGCAAAATTCATTTTTGTTCTTCCATTTTGGTCTCAACTGCTTGGAAAATCTGGAAAATGAGCCGCTTCAAAAACCTCTCAAAGGGCAATGCGCTATTACCTAGCAACCCCACAGTAGCCTAGCCCGTTACCTAGCATCCCCAGAGTAGCCTAGCCCGTTACCTAGCATCCCCAGAGTAGCCTAGCCCGTTACCTAGCAACCCCAGAGTAGCCTCGCCCGTCACCTAGAAACCCAATCTGAGCTCTAGCATGTTTGGTCAGCTGGTTTTTCCCGCTGCACAACGGCTGCTGGAAGAGACAAGTGTTTTATTGTTGACTTACCATCCAGAAACCACTTGCTGTGTTCTGGTTGGTTGTGCAGGAGACGTCACTTCTGCTTTTCAAAGACATACGGTTGTATAAATGCGCATCTGTTTATGTTTTCACGTAAACGTTGAGTTGGGGGCGTGGCCAGCAGCAGCTTATTTGGATTTAAAGTGACAGGACGCCTTAAAGCAGCTCATTCTGAACGGAGCTGAAATGTGATAATCTAATAATTAATAATGTAATGAACATGTTTTGTATAGGCCACAGACCGATCCTAACCCGCTAAAGGAAGCATGACAGGTCGCCTTTAAAAAGGTTTATATGACACCAGTAGCTGAGCTGCTCATATCAAGACTGCAAAAGGAATTAAATGATGTTGTTTTGCTCCACAGGTTTCCCTCTGATGGGACTAAACTTCCCTTTGACTCCATTCAGAAACCGGATCCAGCGGCTGGTAAATAAACACATTATTCACAAAACGAGCCTCAGACTCTCAGAAAAGCTTTTCTTTCTCTATCAAGCCAACGTGTGGTGCGATCAGAAACAGTGGCAGCCATAGTTTTCCTGCTTTTCCTGAAGCTGCTTGTAATCACCAGACCTGGCCATCCGTTCGTCTCTGCAGCTCCAATTGGATCAGAAAATGTTCTGACCGAAAGGTTCTGTGCCGTTTTGTCTGGTAATAACTAAATATTGTGAGGTGATGCTGTTTACGCTGACAAAATTACTCAAAGCACAAATTGGAATAATGAGTTCATTGTTGGCGCTGAGGTTTGTGTTTTTCTGAACAAAAAGCCTAAATTTCAGCTTGACTCGCGTCAGGTTCTCATTTCTCCTGAAACGGGTCATTGTACAGACGGATAATTGCAGTTGCCATCCAGTGTTCAGTCCGCAGGAAAGATGACATTTGTACTTTAATTGTAATAATTGCAAAAACTCTTAAAATAATAATTTTTCAGGCTCTGATTTCCAGTTCATTTCTTTCCAGAAAGTCTTTCATCCCAGAAACACGAGCCTGGCGCCTCCAGAATCAGCGGCCCGGTTCAACACCGAGTTTCTCTCTGTCAGCCGATCGCCGCCTCAAAACTCGTAAAAGCAGATTCAAATCCTTACATTTAGTTTTTATGTTTTCAGACAAAAAAAGAATCTAAACATTGTTGCATTCTTCGTTTCGTCTTCTCAGCTCCCGAGGAACCGAACGTCTGTGGTGTCCAGCGTTCCCGAGTTGAGTGCGTCTAACGCGAAGGAGGCGGAGGCCCCGCTGCACCACGACGCAGGAGTTCACGTGTACGCGCATCCCCAAGACGCTCTCAGCACGCACGGAGACAGCAGCGGAGATGAGGTGACGCTACATGCTGCTAGGAACCGGATCGCAGCTGTCAAACTCCAGGCGTGGGCCAAATCCGGCCCACCGTAAATAGAACCTGCAAATATCCGTTCTATGCTTAAATTATACTTTATCAGTCAAATGAAATGGAACAAGATTCAGACCACAGGAATAAAAATCTGAATTTTTACTTTTTTCCTTTTATCTCAGAATTTACCAGAATTAATCTGACTTTAATCTTCTAAGATCAAAAATTGTAATAATGGAGAAAAAAGATTTTGAAAAGATAAGAATTCTGAGGGGAAGAAATAAATTCTGAGAAAAATTCAGAATTTGAGAAAAAACTTTCAGAATTCTGAGAAAATTCTTACATTTTCTCAGAATTCTGACTTTTAACTTCAGAAGATTAAAGTGAGAATCTTTTTTTTCAGTGGCAGTAATATTGTTCCATAGTTTCATGGGCATTCTGCCAAATTGCATCAATGTGTAACGATGTCAGTATTATTTAACTCATCGAGTGCGGAGGCGGCTACTATTTTAGAGGTTTGGTTTTGGGTTTTATCAATACGTTCATGATATCAATATTTCCCAAAATAAAAATGAGTTTGACATTCCTGGACTAAATTTAGCTCTGAATGAAATCTAAAACATTAAGGAAATCTACAATGATGTGATTTAAATGGACTAGATTTATTAGGGAGCAAATACTTTCCCAGTCTTATTGTTTCGCTGTGTTGTAATTAAAACAGTTGAATTTGTTCTCCAGGTGTTTTGCCCCTCAGTGTCACTTCCTGTGGCCTCGTTCAAAGAGAGCAAGAAGCGACAGCAGGTATGTGGGGTACAGAAACACTTCCTTAGTGACTGAATGATGAATACTTTAATGTAAAACGTCTTTTCTTGTTGCGCTCTGCGTTGGAAGCTGCTGCCCGACCCGATCCTGCGACTCAGCCGGATCATCGGCTTCGGAGGAGCCACCACCAGAGATGTATGATAATCGCCCTTCAAATGAACTCTGATTTAATTTAGAGGTTTAGTGACAGAACCCTTCCATCCTGCAGGCCTTGTGGACCAAATCAGGGGAGGAAGTGGTTTATCCGTGCCACGCGATCATTGTTTCTATGAAGATTCTGTCCCGCGAGCAAAGATTCTTCATCGGCCACACGGATAAGGTATTTTAGCTAAGCCCCAAATCAATTTTCTTTTCCAAGATAAACTGAACTGGTTCTTAAGGCTCCTGTGTTCGGTGTAAATTTGTTTAAATTTGCAATATTTGTCCTAAAACTGCATCAGTGCTGCCCTCCTTTGGTTGAACTGTGGTACTGCAGGTGAATTTTGCTATTGGTTCCAACGGTACACCTTAGCTGATGCTACGTTGCTCAGCTCTGTGTTAGGGGTTTTGGAACTAAATTTATAGATTTGTCTCCTACCAATTTTTCTTTTGCAAAAACATTTTTAAATTTGTTGCTCACTAGTCGAGTTTTGGAAAAAGTCACAAGTTTTCCAGCTAGTTACTTTTGGAGAAAAATTGCTAAATTTGTCACTAGTTGCTTTGTTTTGTGGAAAAATGTTGCTAGAATTGTTGCTAGTTGCCTTTTAGAAAACTCTCAAAATTTGTCAGTAGTCTGTTTTTTCTGGAAGAGTTGCTAAATTTGTTAGTTGTTTTTATAGAAAAGAAGTCACTACATTGGTCACTTTCTTTTTTTCTTTAAGAAAAAGTTGCTAAATTTATTCTTTTTTTGCAAAAAGCATAAAAGAATAAAAGTTGCCAGTTTTGTCGCTTGTCTCTTTTGTTTGGTATTTTATGCTAAATTTGTCGCCATCTGCTTTTTTTGTAAAAAAAACTTTTTAAGTTTGTTACTTTTTTGGCAGAAATTTGCTGTATTTGTTCTTAGTCGTTTTTTTGTTGTTTTTTTAAAGTAGCTATATTTACTAATATCTTTTATTTGGTAATTGTTGCTAAATTTGTCGGTATCTGCCTTTTTGTAAAAACGCAGATAGCTTTTCCAAAAGAATTTATAATTTTTGTTGGACATAATAAAAAAAAGGTAAATTTGTAATGAATCTCATTTTGGGGATTTAAGGGGGGAAAAAGTTGTTAAATCTGTATGGATGGATAGTTAATGCCATGGACAGACTGATTTCCTGTACATTCTGTCTGCAGATTTCTGCGCTGACCTTTAACGGCAGTACGACTCTCCTGGCGTCGGCGCAGAGCGGCATCAACAGCGTCGTGCGGCTGTGGGACTACAGCGCAGGAACCTGCCTGTCCATGTTCAGGGCTCACTCTCATTCTCTGTCCTGTCTCAGGTGAGTTCAGACCTGAACAGCCTCAGCTTCAGCTTCCTTTATTTTCCCCTCATTAACCTCGTTCTGCCCTGAAGTTTCTCCTATGGAGGCGGCATCCTCTGTGGCGTGGGGAAAGACAGACACAATAAAACGGTGAGCAGGTTGTTGCTTATTTCTGCATTTAGTAAAAGCTGCCAGGAAAGATAAACTGACGTTACTAACAGCAGCATCCTCAGCACGGCTGCTTCAAAAATGCTTTCATCTTTTCATCTTTATTATATCTATTTGATTATGTAGATTCATAGGGAACAAAGACCAACACTGTAAATCCGCCTTAATCTCTACTGTCAGTGGGATGTAATTTAAAAACAAGTTTTAACCAAAAATCCACCAGACAGACACACACCTGCAGGTTTTGTTAAAGTTTCAAAAAAAAAATTATCAAAAGAAACTGATTTGGAAAAATTTATTTTGTCTGATTTTGTTATTTCTTGTTACTTATATAAATTATTGTAATTTTGTTTCTTAAAATACCAAAATTTCCACCTTACTTTCCACTCTTACTTGAGTAATTTATTGGATGGACACTTTTTACTTCTACTAAGGTAAAACTTAGGTTCTACCTCTGTTAAGAGCTAAATGCTAAGCCGTTGGTGACGTCGACTCGTTTGCGTTTTGTTTTGGTATGATCTGTATTTTTTAGATGGTGGTGGTGTGGAACACGCTAAACGCTTCTAAAGGCGGAGAGGGAACCATCTTGGCCAAAGCGCACACAGATGTGGACATTGTCACCATGAAGGTCACTTTCTTTGATGACACCAGGTATCCTGCTTATTCCTGCTGCTGCTGCTTACACACGGGATGTCTCTGCGTAGTGGAGACCATTTTCAGACATCGGTTCCTCATTTTGTTGGAAATGATATACAGAACCATCCACCTTTATTTGCACCACTATATAAATCTGATTTTATTGCTGCTATCACTGTGGTAGATTAGCTGCCACTGCTATTAGCTAAGCTAACATAGCAGTGATTGATTAGCTAATTTAAACACCTGATTATTGACGATCTGTCGCCATTTTATTTATTTTTCAACTGAACCGAAACACAACAAATTCTGCATCACATCTACATGTTACAGTCGTCATAGTCAGGCTAGCATAGCTGACCTACTTCCCTATTAACTCTTTCCTAATTAATACTTTTTCCTGACCTTGTTATCTAGATGTCATAGTGCTGACAATTAGTAGCAAAGCACTGGGTCCATTTTCTGTTTACATATCAGGTGTACATTTAAGATTTAGCGCTATGTTGATAACAGCTAAAACCAATGCTAGTCTTCGTTAGCGAGCGGGATCTTTAGCGTCACGTTGCACCGTGTCTATAAATAATGTTTATATTTTTGTTCTTTCCATTTATGCTATCGAGTGAGGAAAACCCTCATGCAGTAAAGTAAAACCTTGATGCTTTAGTCTTAATTTAAAGAATAAACGCTTTCAGTAAGAGCAGTTTCTAGCTGGGATAGGGCGAGACCTGCCGCAGTAAATCAATTAATCAATTAATAACATGATAGATTAAAACAAAACTCAATAGTTTCCTTTTGCATTATTTCTTATTTCTCTATTTCTTGTGTTTACAGAGACTTTATAATCAATTTTATTTGTTGTTTCTGTTGTTTTATTTTGGATATTTTAAATGTCTTGCTGTTCCAGTGTTAAATGTTCATTCAAAGTTAAAATTTATTGATTGTTGAGAATTCGTTCCTGCATCATCTGACTAGAAAATGGTCTAAAAACTAAAATCTTATCGTTTATCTCAGTAACTAAAGAAACATTTGTTATCTCAGGCATTGAGAGTAAAGTTGCGTCATTAAAGAGTCTCTGAGTGTCACGTTTGCTTCATGTGAGTCAGAAACGCTGCTCACGGTGTGTTGAGTAGCGTTGATGTTCCAACCTGAGCTGATTCGTC
Organism: Alfaro cultratus; assembly: GCA_903066825.1. Classification (NCBI taxonomy): domain Eukaryota; kingdom Metazoa; phylum Chordata; class Actinopteri; order Cyprinodontiformes; family Poeciliidae; genus Alfaro; species Alfaro cultratus. The sequence goes on along the minus strand of CAEFZX010030507.1, from coordinate 2,244 downwards.
CTCAGGATGGTGTCGTGCGGCCGAGAGAACGTCCGTCTGTGGCGGGTCCGGAACGGGTCGCTGCGGTCCTGCCCTGTCTGCCTGGGCGAGTTTCACTCCCTGGAATTCACCGACGTGGCGTTCCAGCAGGGCGGCGACTCTGACCAGCAGGTCGACTACCGAATGCTGTGAGTGACTTCGCTGTTGTTGATGCGAGTCTGGGAGAGTTTTCCCACTGAAGGCGTTTTGTTGTTTCTCCTCCTCACTCAGATTCGCCAGCACTCGCAGCGGCCATATTTTGGAGATCGACTACAGCAGAGTGACGGTTAAAAACGCGAGGCGGTTGATGCCTTCACAGCAGCAGCATGCAGAACGCAGAGAGAAATGGACTTTCAACACCGGTGGGTTAAACCCCGCAGGGCTTTCTGTGTTTAACCAAATATATTAATCTAATTTAGCTTTTCTCAGAAATTACAAACTCCGTTTCAATACATACCTAATCCACCAGACGTGTAAGTATCCCATTAATATTTTTATTGTATGTATTTATTTTGATACTTTTTATTATTACTGCCTTATTTTATTATTATTGGGGCCTTGCAATGAAATTTTACTCAATATGTAAATTTTAAATGTACAATTGAATGACAATAAAGTCTGTCTATGTCTAAGTATCACAACAGTTCCTATAGTTTCAGAGAAAATATGGTTTAATCTTAAAATTTGGAATATTTGCCAGAATTTCTTTTGCATTTTACATCATATAAACCTTTTAGAAATGTAATAAATAAAACTACAAACTTTTGGAAACCATAGATCCACTATGCATGTTCAAAAATTGATGCAGCTGAAGTAAACTAAAGCAAATTTACAGAAGTTTTTTTTGTCCAAATATAATAAAACAATTAGAAAAAGGAAAAATGTTGCAACATTTGTAGGCACATTTTACTGAAAAGCCTTTTTTTACGAAGACACCAAAACATGAAAATTTTTTGGCACTACCAGAGCTCCATACAGCGACTTTTTGCTGAAGGTTTCTGGTCATTGATGTTTATCCTGCAGCCGAAACGCTTCCTGCTCAAATTAAAACTCAAATGGTTTTTATCAGCTTCTCGCCAAGAGTCTGACGTTACCATGGTTACTGAATATGTCTCTCTGACCTGATTGGTTTAACAGATTTCCAGTGTTCAGTGTGAATTGTGCAGCTCAGTGTTTGTTTGTATCTCAGGTCCAGGGATTCCCATCAACAGCATCAGCGTGTCTTCGTCGTTCTGCGCCACCGGCACCGACGACGGCTTCCTGCGGCTCTGGACCCTCGATTTCTCTGCTGTCATTTTGGAGGCGGGTAGGCACAGCGGGGGGCGGGAATGGTTCTACCTGCAGTGAGCTAACCGTCCCCACAGGTCCAACTCTGCAGGCCGTCATTTCATCCATGTTGCGATTGACATTTTCTCATTACATCTTCTTGAAAAATTCAGTTGAAAAGGTTAACCCGACGGGATTCACAATATATCGGCACCAACATCGGTGTCGGCTGATATTAGTCATTTTTTTACATATTGGTATCGGCTCGATGAATAAAACTGGGCTGATAATAACGACTGATATTTATTTCCATCTTGTTGCTACCAGTTTCTGGTCGTTTTGCCAAAGGTGTCAAGACAGTAGAGAAATAAATGTAATATCGGTAAATATTGGTTATCGTACAATATTAATATCGGATATCGGCCCAAATTTTCATATCGGGGCATCCATAGTTCAGGTGACTCTTATCATTATGGGTGGGAGTATTTTACTATCTCAGGATTTGATTCAAAATCAATTTTTGATTCAATTTATAGGTTAAAGGAATTATTGTGTATGGAGGGCAAGAGGTGGCAAAATTAAATAAATAGTCCATGAAGTACATATGCATAAATCTCCCATTCATCTATTTTTCTAGTCTTTATTTTATCAGGATTAAAAACCCTTTGAGATTAAAAACCTGTTTTTCAAGAGATTCCTGACTTCAGCACAGAAAACACAGAGAAAAGAAACTACAAAAACACAGGTGCATTTCATCGAATCAACCTCAAAAACTTCAGATTAGATTTAAAATGAAATTTACTATGAAGTCATTAAAAGCAGCTGAATCTGACAGTTTAAATTATGTCATGGCGACGGATGTCTAGGACTAGTTTTTAGATTATTGTTGATTTTAATTGCAAATGACAGGAGAAGCTCCCTGTAAACTTGGATAAACAAAAACTGATGATAAAAGTTTCT
>CAEFZX010030506.1:0-45818 GCA_903066825.1 Alfaro cultratus | reverse complement strand
TTTTCTACAATCTAATCTACAATTTTCATAGTCATGAAAATAAAGAAAACCATTTGAATGACCAGGTGTGTCCAAACTTTTGGTCTGAACTGTATATATATATAAATATATTTGTATATATTTATATATAAATATATTTATATATAAATGACATACACGCTTGTACCTTTTAAGTGTTTTTCAAAGTGGGGGCCACAGCCCCTGTGGGACTACCAAAGGGTGTAAGGGAGGCCTCAAAGTTGGAAGGACAATAAAAAAATTATAAAATATAAAAATATTGAATCTAATACATTTCTTTATCATAATAATGTTTTACAATTATAAAATCTGATATGTTTTAAAATATAAATTGAACTAACTTATTGAAATTTGCCATGCTCATCTTTCTGATTGGCTGCCAGTCAAATTTATCAACCTGCTTTGCTTCTCAAGCTAACATAGCAGGAACAGAATGAACAGGTTTCTGACAAGAAAAGGACAAGCGGAGCCAGACTTCAGGTGGGTTACCTGGTTTTATAAATTAAAGTACGCCTCATCCTGGTACTGAGCCCAAGTTTAAATGAGAAAAAGGAAAATCAGATTGAAAAACTGCACTGATGTAATTTGAAGACAGAGTAAGAAGAGTGAAACTCCATCCACTGAAATATTAATCTCTGTGATGAATATTTCACTGTCAAATGACACCACTTGAGGTTTTTTTTTTTTTTTTTTACTATCTTCTTCTTGTGTGTTGTTTTTTTGGCTCTCTTGTACAAGCACTTTGAATTGTCTTTGGCTGAAAGGTGCTATATAAATAAAGTTGCCTTGCCTTGCCTTACAGTGGGGGAAAGCAACTTTATGAATCAGCAGCATGTTTATTTGAACGCGTAACCTTCATGAGTGTGTGTATGCAAGTGTGTTTAATCCTCGTCTGCTGCTGCTCTTACGACGCCACAGCCTAATCTCGGGATTAGGAGCCGATCTCACCCTGCTCAGTCCTTCGTGCAGGAAGACACACACACACACCAGAGAACGCGCTTACAAGACTTGAAGAGGGCAATTGTCCAAGGACTGACGTCAGAGAACAACGACCCATGAAGTTAGAATATGAGACGACAAATTCATACAACACAAACGAATGCAATATGATGGGTTTTTCTATAACAGTAAATAAAGTCTGATTCTATCTGAAGTGGGAAACATCCTCTGGGATTTTGTGCAAAAAAGAAGAAAAGAAAAAGACAATGTGCTCCCAACAACTGACATTCCTTGCATGACTAACATAACTTTCTCAGTGATGTGTGTGTGTATGTGTGTGTTCGTATAGCTACGGACGGCCGCTTGTGTGCGTCTGCCCACACAAACTGGACTGAGGCAGAAAAGCCCTGGAATTAGATGGATCGCCCTCAAAAAACAAGCCGTCAATTAGAACCTCCAGTTTATGATGTGGGAAGAGAAACTACATGGACAGAAAGAGATCAGGTCAAAAACTTTGCTCCATTTTCGTCTCCTCATACAAATACATGTTAATATACAAGACGAAAGCAAAGGTTTTATCAGCATTATCATAACAACAACTGGAACAATAAGAGTTAGAACAGCTGTCTAAATTGTGAAAACAATTCTATTTTTGTGTTAAAAAGCTCATTTAAAAAGAAAGGTAGTCTCCAAATGATTAAACTGGTACTTTTCTGGTCTTTAAGAGCAATTTAAAGCAATAATTTAGATTTTTTTAGATTATTATTACTACTGAGAGAATATGAGCAGTCTGTGCCTGTAGCAGAAAACTCTGTTAGCATCTTCATATCATATATGTACAGATTAGCTAACACTGGAAGCAGAAGCTAACGGCTAGCTCTGAAGAGGCACTGATCGGAGATCTGTGGCCGATTTCCGAACTTTTCTTGAAAAATTTCAACAGGACATTAAAATGTTAACCAAGTGACGTCTGAACTTTTTTGTCCTGAGGGCCAAAATTGCCAAGTTAAAAGCAATTGTGGGATTTTTTTTTATTATTAAATTAAAAAATACATGACATTGTGTCAAAAAACTGAAACATGCAAACTTTTACTGAAGCAATCAAAATAAGTTTGATTTTGTTAGATGCAAAACATTAAAATGGGTCAGACATACGTTTCCTTTTTTTAATGAGGGGATTTTGATGAAATATGTAATGTATGAGGGTCTTTCTTCAAACAAAAATGTTGATCAACTTTAACATCTGGCATGAAAATCTGAACCAGACAGCAAAAACATCTAAAAATTAGACAGAAGTCCACTGCAGAACACTACAGTCAGCAGTGAGGAAAAATCTGCTCTATTTCTGCACTTCTTTTAAAGTAAAAAAAAAAAAAAAACACACAAAAAAACACACACACACTTAGTGGAAGGAACTATTTTCTGATTTTTTTTTATTTTTTTTTATGTTCTGCTTTTAGACTAATGGGTTGTCTGAAAGGCCCAAAGACAAAAGCCACACATGCACACACAAATAACTGAAAGTGCATACACACACACACACACACTCCTCTGATCAATAAAACATCGGCTCAACTAAGCATTACATAAAAACAGAGAAAGACGCTGTAAGCTTCTGGACTGGTTGCCAATAGCAACAGGGTCTCAGGCAGGCTGATGTCCAGAAGTTCGGACAGGTTCACCTTTAGACTCCAGTGTTCCAGCCATCAATACAAACACTGTTTCGTTCATTGATATGCCTCTAGAATCCTAACTTAAACATTTCAACAAGCTTACCTCAAAAACTTGTGTTGTGTTTTTACACTACAACCAAATAAGAATTTAATTTAGAGCACATCACACAAAGAAAGATTGAGACTCAGATGTTTTTCTTCCCAAAACAAGAAAAAATCTACTCTGGGAAGATAAAACTAACAAGACTCTTTTTTTTTTTTTTAGCCTGATGGAGTCATTGTTGGGGAAAAAAAAAAACAAAGACAAACCACCATCCTCCAACAACTTCCTGTTGTCTTCTTTGTTGTTTCTGATGGTAGTAACATCTGGCCATTGATCATGTGATTCGTATGATGCGTGTTTCCGTTGTAGTTTAGTAAAATACAGCTATTTTAATTTTCCCAGAAAACCAACCTCTTCCTAGCTCAAAAACTGCTTATGGTAAAACGTGAGTTTTTTTTTGGGTGGGGGGGTTAAATTGCCGTGTTTCCTTTAAGCAATTTTATTTTTGTGATTTCAATTCGAGCAATTATATGGTCAATGGGAACTGTGAAATATTATCTCTGTTGGCTGGAAATCAAGCCGTTAGCATGAGACTATCATAAAGCAACAGTCTTTGGTCAGAGGCTTCTTCAGACTCGTTGGAAGATTGCCTGCAACAGGAGATGCTACTCACCTGCAGCATTCCCACCCGTGACTCTTTGAAGATACTTTGGCCAAACAAGTTACAACCTTTAGGATAAATAAAGTATTTTTGAATTGAAATACAGAAATATATCCATCTCTCTATGTACTTTACGCTCTTTCATCACAGCCAGCAGTTTCTATGTTCCCTCTATATGCTCCATAATGCAGAGGCCGATCAATACTAACTCTGCCTGTGCCCCACAGACACAGAGAGGGGTAATTACTCAATCCTATGGGGGAGGAGTCAGTGAGGGGGGGCATCACTTCCACAACCCACAGCCTAGATCTCAATGTGGGTCAATACACACACATTCAAATCCACGCAATGCAAAAAAAAACAAAAAAAACATCCTGTTGTTCCAGATGAAGGAAAACGGATGTAAATGAAACTGGACATGAAAATAATAATAATAGCATTAAAACATCATCATCATCTTCATCAGTCACTCCGTCACATGGACTGATGAAAACTGTTGAGCAGAGTCGTTTCGATATCGTTCAAACAGATTGCTCTCTGGAAAGATTACACCCTTTTACAACATCTCAGCGTTGCCAGGGAGACAGCAGGGGTGGTGCATTCCTGATGCTGATGCATGTATCCACAAATGAGGAGGGCAAACATGCAGAGAGCATGCCTGCTTCTAATGTGCCTTAATCAACATCAACAGGGTTTTAATGCAACAGGAGGAAGAAGTTCAGGCTCGGAGCAAAATGACTTTCATCGGTCAAAGTGTTGTGTTGCTGAAGGCTTAGAAGTAAACACCCACTTGTGACTGAAAGCAGCCCTTGCTAGAGGGCAGTTTGCATACTTTTAAGATCCCTCCACTTAGAAAGGCATTGTGAAATAGTGCAGCATTATTATGGTAACATGCATTAAGTATAAAAACGAAATTTGTTCATCTTAAATTAGAAAGATCACTGATTACAGAAAAAATGGCATAAAGATGCAACCATTACCCAATTTGTTCTGGTATTAAATTTGTGCGTTTAAAATGATTTTGTTTGTAAATGTAATGTGAACAAACCCACGGCATCTCTGCGGTAACGAGGTGAACACAGCACGCACAACGGCATTGCTCTGGCTGAAGTGCTTCTCAGCCACCGTTTCCTCTTCGTTCTCATCCCCGCGAACCACACAGACAGTTATTAACACTTCGTCCTTTTCCGTCGAGGCAGACGCAACGTCGCCGTGTCCATTATCGGACGGGCTGCGCGAGGACATTTGAGCTCGGCTTACCTGAAAATGGTGAATCCTGTCCCTCCAGGAAGGACTCTCCGGAGCTGCCAGGGCCGGATGCCCTCCTCGGCTTGCCTTTATCCGCCCACCACGGCCAGCAGCGGCTCTTACAAAAAGAAAAAGAAAAGGAAAAACCCCAGCTCCGCTTGTGTTTTCGCGTTATGTACCAGAGGCTCCCACGGAGAGATAAATGTCCTCGGAAACACACATAAAGGGAGGCGTGTTTGTAAACGAGGTGTCCGAAAAATGTCGTTTGTTCGGCGGCGGAGGCAGTTTAAAGACGCCGGAGGAGGACCCAACGTCGACAGACACGGGAGTGGTGCAACCGCTAGCTACAGAGTCCCACGGCGAGGTGAAACGAACTTCCGTCGACTTTTCAAAATAAAACCACGCCCCTCGCTGCCTGGTGTGTTGTTTTCTGTGAGGGATTTCAAAATAAAAGCGGTTTCTCCGTTTCCGGTTAAAGTGTTCACATTAAAACGCCAATGAACGAGGGCGCACAAGTTTAACTGTCAAATTCAAGGAGGAAGCTAAGAAAAACAGAGGTCGGGCTGAAGAATATAGATATAGTAATATTATACATACGAGTCTAAAATGAATCATATGTTTAGCATAAAACAAACACAGCACGCTAGAAACCCCCCTACAGACTGTGCAGCATGGAGATGGAGGTGTCATGGTTTGTTGCAGCAGGGCATGTTCAGTTTATCCACCATGGCAAGGTGTAAAAAGAAGAAAAAAACGAAGGCTGAAGTACAACAGGACCCTGAAACATGATAATGACCCAAAACACACTGATCTCGCTGAACCATTGTGGAAACTCTTTGGAGTGTCCACAATTCCAAAGAGTTTGCTAACATGGAAAGCATAAAACTTTTTCCACTTATTAGCCAAGTTTTCTTGCTTTCTTTCATGGCAAAGACTGCACACTACCAGTGAAGATTTATTTAACTGGGCTGAATGAACCAAGTGTTTTTGCATTTTTAGTGAATCGTTTGTGGCCCACAGGTGCTGTTCATTTGACAGCTTTGGCCCCTTTGGCAAAAACGTCTGGGCACCTCCTCAATTCAACCAAAGAAGATTAGATCGTTTTTAAGGTGCCTGAATTTTATATGAAAAGAAGTTAATCTTTATAGTTTATATGTAGTTAAATCACTTTCTTTTCCAGATACATGTAAGAGATTAGACTGTCCTATGTGAGAACCCCTTCATGAAGTTTTTCCTTTAGGTCTCAGTGTTTTACAAATACAATTATAAGTCACAATATGATTTCAAAAAGTACGTCACTACTATCAAAACTATTTGGTAGTATTTATACTATTTGATACTATTTCATGATGTTTGATCATATGAAAAAAACTTTTATTTTCTGTCTAATATTGTTAATTTGATCATAAGTTTGAATTCTTGTTACTCTTTGTCGCACTTCCAAAGTGGCTTGGAGGTTCATTTTGTTGTGCTGTGGCACCCCCTGCTGGGCAAATGGGGTTTTTTAAAAACAGTTTCTAGTAGAAAATGCACAATTTCCATTTTATTCAGTATGTACAAGTTATGAAAAATGGTTTGGAACAAAATCGTCAAACAAATCACATTTTTGACCACTATCTCTGTTCTATAATTACGCGTTTGTCTATGTCCATAAAAAAACAGTTTTCCTTCCCAAAAACTAATAATAAGCTGATAAAACTCACCACATGGTTGAGTGGTTGAAGTTAGCAAATGTATAGCTTGTACTGGACTTTATATAAAGTTTATTTCAGCAACATAACTTATTTGGCACTGATCATTCATTTGGATTCATGTGTTGTCATAACTACTGCATAAAACTCATACGTGCCTTCTATTTGTGCTTACATATTTACCTTAAATTTGACATTCGATGGTCTAAATAAAGCTTATAAAGTGTTTCCTAACAGCGACCCCAAAGTCCACCTTTAACAACTCTGCGGCGACCGCTACGTGACGTCAGTGCGTACGAGTGATGTCACTGGTGAGACCTTTCCCCCAGTACAACCAGCATAGAGGGAACCTTTGTCCCTGAGAGAGGACAGCTGGTAGCGGGGAAGATGTCTCGGGCTGCGGAAAGACTCCGGACGGTGATCCATCATCTGGACGGAGCTTCGGCTTCGATCGTATCCTTTCGTTCTGTTGAGACATCCGGATGTGATTGAATGTGTTCCGAAGAGGAGGACATCCTGTAGACGCGCCGAGCAGCGGCTCCCATAGCGGCTGAAACACTGGCAGCGGTCAGGGCCAGACCGCCTGGCAGTTTCCGGGTGTTTTAAAAACGTCCGTCTGGTTTAAAAGAGCTTTACAGTTCGGCTGTTTTAGGAGGATATACTGTGTATATATATATATATATATATATTCTGGCAGTTCTGCTGACCTGGTTCTGTTGCGTCTTTCGATACAGTTGTGGACCATCGAATATTTAGCTATCGTTCGAATTCGTCCTTAATGTTCGACTATAGGCGAATTCGAATTTATAACTTTTTAAAAATATATATATAAATAACATACATTTCACAATATTATGTAAGATTGAAGGAAGCACAATGACTATATAACACTATAGCCAAAGAAAGAAGCTGGTTCCATCTTGTGTCCGTTTCAGTTTTATTCTCCTTTAACAGACTCAATTTTCAGAAAGCCTAATATGGCCTTTCGCTGTTTTGCAGATGATATGCTATATAAAAGGTTCATGACTGTTATGACATGCTAATAACTCAATATGCAGGCAGCAGACTCTGTTCCACAGTAACATATCCTGGATGACATCATCAGTTTTTGGCAAGCATAGCAAAAGCAAATACACCGCATTTTCTTTTGTTCTTTAAATCTGTTTGGCTGTATGGTTAGAAAGTCAGGCAGAGAAATATTTGAGTATTTCATGACCCTTCAAACTGGGTCATGAAATGTGACATTTTACACAAAGAAATCAATGGTCCAGACAAAGTCCAAACCTCAGATTGAATTAAATACTATTACACAACATCAAAATAGATAAGCATATGAAAGAACCTGCCCAAACATTGTCTACCTATCTAGTTTTTCCTTGACCGACTTCCAGAGAGCCTCGCCAACATCCGCTCAGACCCTCACCTACAGCCGTCCTCAGAAACTGAGGTAGGAGGAAGCACCTTGCTGCTCTCTCATCTTTGAGCCAGTTTGTTGAGTCCAGTTTCCTTTTTTGCAAGAACTGTTGCACAAAGTTCATGAAAAAGTATGATTTTTCCAACCTAACATCCTGGAAACGTTTCTTCGTCTTAAACACAAACAGCTCATCTGCTTTCTGACTAACAGATGTCAGCCATTTAAAGTAACTTTGTGTCATCCCGTTGTTGCACAGATACTCATTTGATACAGACACACTGACTCTGGAGCAGCGGCTCTTCTATGAGGAAAACGGCTTCCTAATCATCAAGAACCTGGTGTCTGAGACGGACATCGACAGGTTCAGGTACAGTTGAGTTTCTAAGGTTCCAAACGCAATCACACCCCGTTCTTTTGGTTTTTCCTACATTTTCTTACATCATACCCACACAGTTGAGTCTTTCATTTTTATGTGATGAATGAATTAAGAAAAACATTTATTGATATTGAGCCTCCGCTGAATCAGTACTGCCTAGCTGTCATTACCACTGTTGGTCTGTTGCCTCTTTAAAACCCGTTCTTCGTGGACGTGTCTTCATCCGGATCTTCCCCTGCCCATCCCGGTCAGATTTGTCTTCTTTCGCAGATCCTGCGCCGTTCTTCTGTTTTCCGTAACCACTTTATGGATGGTAAAAGTCGGATATTGCGCCTAAACAATTTGATTGGCAGTAGACTGCATTTATTGGTCGTCCGTCATTGCATCAGTGAAGTTCTTATAAACTCCTTGAACAGCCACCATTTCTATCCTGCAATGACATCGTAGCAGTTGGTGGAATAGCAAACTGCAAATTGATAATTTCATGGTCAAACCTTGGAAGCCCTTTTCATCAGTTGTGGCAGAAGAACGCATACAGTGTCAACTGGACGGGGCTACGCTCAACGAACAAATATTCCACGAGATTTCAGAGAAACTGGCCGCCCAATGGTGTTGATGCAACTAGGCTCCTTAGCGCATACATGGATGTAGACACATCCATGTAGGCTACAACCAAACAAGATGTTAACCAACTGGAAGGAGACTTGACAACATATGCCTGTTCTTTGCAAAACAGCTAAAAGTTGGTCAGATTGGATGGGGAAAAAACATACATTTTCTAACTTTGCTACAAATTCTCAGATTGTGGTATGGAATTTGATTAGGCAACTGAAACACTTGAAAATGCTTTAATTTAGCCACACATCTATACCTCTCGCTGTACATTGGACTTTCATTATTCCCAATAAGATACATAGAGGTTTGTGGTTGTAAAACAAAAAGACTATAAGTCACTCAAACTACATACTATTTATTGCTTTAAGGATAATAAATGCATTTAGTTTATTCCAGGAGTACTTCAAAGTTTATATCCTCGTCACAATCAGACGTCAGACTTGTTTAATGTATTTGAATCTTCTTCAGGAAGGAGTTTGAACGCATCTGTCGGCAGGAAGTCAAAGTTCCGGGCCTGCTCGTGATGAGGGACGTGGCGATCGCCAAGTCAGAGTTTGTTCCGGATCAGAGAGCCGTGTCCAAACTCCAGGACTTCCAGGAAGACCCCGAGCTGTTCCGTTACTGTGCCTTACCTCAGGTACGGCAACGCAAACAGACTCAGATACGGCCCTGAAGGCTGCAGCGTTCTACGGTTAGAAGACATTTTTCCAGGTGACTTGTTAGTCACCTGGAAAAACAAGTGAAAAACTTGTTAGTTTTTCACGGCAAAGACTTTGGAACCTTTGCCGGGTTCCAAAGTCCGACTGAATGGACTCTGGAACCCGGCAGGACTCAATAACACCAGAGATGACCCAGAACTTCTTACATAAACAGCATGTGGCCACATTGAAATTATCTGCAAACAAGGCCAGGATAAACTCTAGAGTTTCATTTGCTTTTCCCTGGAATAAACTAAGGAAAATACAGGCAGTGCAAAAATTTTGAAATTTTTCATACATTTGTTTTTATAAAAGACCTGGATACACTTGTGCATAATTGTGAAGCAGAAGCTGTGAGAATGGGCTTTCAAAAATAACGCTTAAAATTACATCACAATTTTACCATAACCATTTCAAAAGTGAATTTTACATGATCAAAACAGAACTAAAGAGGTGAAGAAAAAGGGATTACGTTGACCTTTCAAAATAAAAGTCAGCTGGAGAAAGCGGAAATGTTTCCTGTCCCGATTTAAAGGAGCCATCGGTTTCTGAACGTCTCAGGTTTTCAGGGAGTTTGTTGCAGAACTGAGGAGCAGAGAAACTAAACAGATTTTCCTTATTTTGTGAGTAAGTCTCACAAAAGCACCATTTACTGCTCTAGTAGCAGGATTTTATTATCGCTCATTGTAACAAATACGTTTTTCTGTTTCCTGTTTGAACAGGAAACAATTTAAGTTGACTTAGTGACCGACTTTACGCAGTGGTTCAAATTCACACGGGTCTGAGTCCAAAGCTTAAAGATACTCCTCAAAATCAACAACTTGGTAATTTGCAGAGTAGAATTTTCTCAGACGTACTAGAGGATCTAAACAGGATAAACAGGGACGATGCTGGCCTCTCAAAGTAAAGTTCAAAGAAAATCATCCAAATAATTTGGAGTCTAGCTGTCTTTTCTTAGTTGCTCAGTTGCTGTAAAGGTAAATTAGGATTCCAGATGGGCTTTAAAGGCCCACGCTGCTACGGTTCTGATCTAAAACCAGACATTAAAAATGGAGATGAACAATATTAAGCTCCAAGTGGCAGAGACCAAAGTTTTTCAGGAGTTTTCCTGACCTGGTCCACGTGCTCTAATGAGGGTGGAACAGCCACAGTGGAAGAAATGGATTCTCATGTGGATGAGTGTTCGTTACACCCTGAAATTATCTACTTTTTAAAAATAAACTGACAATCAGGATTGTCTGTGTTTTTTAAAACAAACCAAAACAAACAAAAAAAACATCCGTAATATATTTTCTTGCTTTTAAAAAGTAAAATCCGCAATATCTTAGTTTGTTTTATGCTTAAAAACACTACTGAACCCGTCTGGTGCCTCTGTGCGGCAGATCCTGAAGTTTGTGGAGTGTTTCACCGGACCTAACATCATGGCCATGCACACCATGCTGATCAACAAACCTCCTGATGCAGGTGATGCAATCACCCCTCCACTACCGTGCTTTAGCGTTAGCATTAGCCTAGTCTGGCCGTACACCTCATCCTGACAGCTGCTGCTGCTCATGTCGTTACAGGGAAGAAGACGTCTCGCCACCCGATGCACCAGGATCTGCACTACTTCCCCTTCCGGCCGACAGATCGCATCGTCTGCGCCTGGACCGCCATGGAGCGAGTGACCAGGCAGAACGGCTGCCTGGTGGTCCTGCCCGGAACGCACAAAGGCACCCTGCAGGAGCACGACTACCCCGACTGGGAGGTAACGCCCCCGGATCCGTCCTCGGAGCCCCGCCGGGAACCTCAGTAAACGCGCCTCACCAGCACTGTGTGTCCTCAGGGTGGGGTGAACAAAATGTACCACGGGGTGCGGGACTACGACCCCGACCACCCCAGGCTGCACGTGGAGATGGAGAAGGGCGACACGGTGTTCTTCCATCCCCTCCTCATCCACGGCTCCGGCATGAACCAGACGCAGGGCTTCCGCAAGGTACCGAGTGTGTCGGGAAAGCCGGTCCTGATCATAGAGATGCAGCCATGTTTGGGGCCGATTTCCAGCCTCAAAGAATGTTGTTAGATACGGTGCATTTACGGGTCAGGAAGAGATTGGAAATTTGAGGCTCATCAATCTGAAAACAGGTGACTTCGAAGTCCTCCTAAGTATCCAACAATAAACTTAATCCATTAATCTTTTTTAGAGGCAAGTAAAAAAATATTGAGATCCTACTGCACACAGGTTTAGTATTTTGACTCAGTTTGCGTCTTTTGAAGGCAGGTGGCAGCACTTTATTCTTATATCTCTGGCTTCAAACACATAATGCATGCAGAGGCTCATTTTTCATTCAGAAAATTATAAAACTAACTTCAATATCTGCAGCATTATTCCTACAAAACTTTTATAAATTATTATCATTTAATAATGGAAAATGTTGTGAAGACGAGACATTTCTCTTTTAACCACCACACTTTTTGCACTTAAGGACTATTTCCACACTTATCTAGTGACCCAAATCTTCTGTTAATGAATTTATTTATTTTTTTTGATTTATTGTTATCTTTTTCATTGTAGATAAAGGTGAACATTACATTATACTGGCAAAATAGTAATGAAAAAGTAGTGAAAAGTAGAGATTCAGATCTGATGGATACAACCGGGCTATTGCACCTATTTGAACTGTCCATTTTATTATTAAAAAAAAAAAAATCTATTTACATATATATTATTAATCAAGTGTGCAGGATATATACAATAAAAATGTTGTATGTGGAAAAAGCATAGAAATAATTCTCCACTGTCTAATATTTTTGATAGCAAATCTATTTGGTCCCATTTTGGTATTGATAACCAGGACAGGTACAATCTAGAGCTGGAAAAATATTCATAAGTAAAGTCAGGATTTTTTAAAATGCAGTTAGAAACATTAGAGCGGGTTTACAATACGAAAGATGAAAGTTTCTGAAGTGTGTGTGTGTGTGTTTCCCAGGCCATCTCCTGCCACTACGCCAGCGGTGATTGCTATTACATCGACGTGAGGGGAACCACACAGGAAAACATCGAGAACGAGGTGAAAGAGATCGCGCAGAAGAAATACGGAATGAACGAAGTGGCCTTCAAGGTTAGCCATCCAAGCTCCACCTCTGTGTTTTTCATTACGGTTTACATTTAATCGTAACCGGCCGTATGATTCCAGCCTGACAAAACACCTGAGCTCACTCATCAGCATCACGCCTCCCTGTAGTTGGGATTCTAATTCCGTCCCTGCAAGCCTTACACTTAAACTCTTAACCCAATGAGAGGCCTGATTGAATCCTTTACATCTGGATAACGCAGAATGAAGAACGATGTTTTTAGCCAGGCAATGTCCCTGGACGCCACGAGGGTGACACCTGAATCCGACCGTTTCCATGTGCATTTAGAATATTGCGCATCACTCATTTCTGAACCTCTGCGTTGGTGCATCATCTGTTTATGGATATCACAGCCGCATGACTATAGTTTGACCTTGTCAGAACTGACGGCATTATTATCTGATGTGTTGATGTTTACAAGAAAGAATAGTGCAAGAAATTAAAAACAGAAGCATTATGTGTCTGCATCATCAGCTGCATATATGCTGAGAGCATCAAGGATGTGTGTTCGGACACCTGCAGAAGACCTTTCACTGCACTGTCTAGGAGTAATACTTCCACTCATTGAACTATTTCATATGTTCTCATATTAAAGCAGAATTTTGGTTTTAGATCAGATTTTATTTGATAGACTAACACAAAGTGGCACCTGGTTGTGAAAAGAAAGAAAAAGGATCTGAAGCTTTCAAAATGTTTCAGAAATAAGTCAGAAGTCTTTTCCGGTTGATACTGTAAATAAAACCCATTGTGTTCAACTGACTCCAAAAATCATTTAATTTATAACATTTTCATCTCTATGGTGAAACATGGTGATGGCAGAGTCATGATGTGGGGACGCTTTTCATTAGCGAACTTCAAAAACGCCTGTATCCTTGTCATTGTACCTCCCAACTTTGGAGGATGTTTTCCGTTTTTGTTTTTTGTTCTGCTTGGAAAAGCCTCAACATTGCAATAGGTGTCATTTTATCTCTGACTTTCCAGCAAAACCACATCTGTTAACAGCAGTCAGGTGGACAACATGGGATTGGAATGTACCAGAAATAATAGTGAACTGGGTTTGTGTGCTTTCTTCATAGGATACCTGGGCCTTCAGGGGTCGCCTGGTGCAGGGAGAGAGGATTTCACTGTGAGGACTCGACTGCTGAAGGACAAGAGAAAAAAAAAGAAGAAAAAGACTAATGTACTAAGCTTCTTCACCAAAATTGAAAGGAAAGGGATAATATTCAAATAACAGATTGTAAGTTAAGATAGATAATCACAAGTAAATGAGGAGAAATGTAATGTATGTATGAGAGGGAACCAGTGAGGTTGAAAAGAAGGTACAATGGAAATAATGAAATCAACGTTGAAATGACTGTAGCACTTTACGCCAGCAGAGGCCTTGGCCTTCCTTAGAGCATTATTACTAACAAGCTAACTGTGATTTTTAAGGTTTTAATGCTATTTCAAGAGTGTGTTGAGTATTTTTTTAACCTTATAAACAATAAAATAATTTATGGTGACAAATAAATTCAGCAATGACTGGAATCAGTTTTGCTTTCTTCAGAATATGACTGCAACAACACAAAAGCAAACATTTGCATCATTAAATCAGACACTCTAAACATGTCAATGATTTACTGAACTAAATTCATCTCATAAAGTAAGAAAATGTGGGTTTGGTTGGATTAGTTTGTCGTAAAAATGCTTCTGGACAATAAATCTGGTACAGTTCATTCCCCTTTAAAAGGTCCCACACTTGTAAGGAGAATGCACTTGTGGGCAGAGCCGTAAAAGCGACGGTACGGAAACCCAGAAAGGCAAATAATTTATTTTTATGGATTTGTTTTACAAATCCATAAATCCATCACTTAGTCTGACCAAACTTTCTTGTTCTCACAACTTTAAAGGTATCAGCAAGTAAAACAAAAACGTTTCACAGCTTTTGGTTCACTTTTGACATAATTGAACTTTTTGTGTCCTGGAAGCAAAAATAGTTATTTACGAAATTTGACCAACTGTGCCGACTATAAACTAACATCTTTGCCCTATTTCTGTAAAAAAAAAACGTTTTCTTTTTCTTCTGCACTAAAAGCCAAGAGAAAAAATATTGAGACTTTTTTTTGAAAGTGTTCTTCTCACAATAACTTTTTTCTGCCACTAGGAGCTGGAGTAAAACCACAGCGTTGATAGTCAAGAGCCTGGTTTCCAAGGACCGCTGTCCCAAAATGTTCCATGAGGGGGAAAAAAATTATAATCTAGATTTTTTCTAAAAAAAAAAATGCAGATGACACTGAAACAGCAAGAAAAAAATTTGCCAGACTTAAAAAGCATAAAAAGGAGATCTTGTCGGACTTCCGTACAAAACAATGAAGAACTTGCCATATCCACTCTGAAAATGCCAATCTTAAGTCAAGTTTTTGCATTCAGAAAAAAAAACAATCCACACAATGCCCACTGTGTTCTTATAAGGATTTGAATCCAGCTTCATTCACGGCTTTAATCACTACCAGACTTTACGGTCTGCTCCAGTTTTTGTCTGGGCAGAGCGGCGAGTCGTCTTTGCCCAGTTTCCTTCACCGGAGACACATTTCAGATCCGATCAGATCTGAGGCGGAAAACTACAGAGACCAATTTACTTTGCCCCTCCAGTTCAGCAGTTTCCAATCTGCTGAAGGCTTAAACAAAGGCGGGAGGCATATGGTGTGATCGCTTATATCTGGAACGATAATGAAGGCTTTCAGTGCTGCAAAGAGATGTTGCCACCTGCAGCTAATCTGCCTGGAAAGAAAACATACATGAAGCATGTCACTGTGTAGGTGAGGTACACTTACACTCCAGGTCCTCTACAGGATGCTGAATTCATCACCACAAGCTGGCCTCTGACTTCCTGGAGGAGCCTCGTCTCTGATTGGCTGATGAAAGAAAGGGCCTCAGATCTATTTGACCAATAGTATCTGACTTGAGTGGAATTACAATGACAGAGATGAGGACAGGGCTGAGGTCTCCTGCTGGGAGTAATTCCCGTCCTGCGGCACAGCAGACTCCATCCTGGAATTAAAAACAGAAGCAGAGCACATTGGTTTCTGACCATGCCTTTCCTCAAGTACCTTTTTAAATTGTTGCTTAAAAAAAGCTGAGCAGGTTCTTAAAGGACTCTAGGTGTCTCTTTAAGAAGTTATCAAAAGATTTGAAAATCATACAAATCCACTGTCGGCTTAGAAAAGACACAAAGTGCTATTTGCAGGGATTTGTGGCCTCAGCGGTTTAATAAGCTAGGTTGAAAAAAAAAATCCTTATGGCTTATGGCTCTAAATGGGCCTCTGTCTCTTTAAAAACTCCTGCTCTTTCTGAAACTCCGCCTTCAGGAAGTCATCACAGCATGGTTCCTCTATTAGCCCTTTAGCAACTTTTTCACCAAAGTGGCTCCTATAACAAGCTCAGCTGATGTGTGGTTCCTCCAGGTGTTTGCTAATTGCTGCTGGCTAGTCTGAAGGAGTGGAGTGGGGGAGTTGCGGTGAGGGAAGCTTGGAAGCTGCAGTTCAGAGGAGGGGCTGCGTCTTGTAGGCGGAGCTTGGTCCACCCGGGTCTTTTGCACGGCTGAATGGTTGCCATGGAGATGAAAGGGCTTCTCAAACATGCACGAAAGAATCGCAGCAACACTCCATGTATTTTTGTGACGAGGGAATAACTTTGTAATATGATGTAAAGCTCAAAAACAATGGATTTGGCAGAACACTGCTCCTTTAATCAACTGCTGTTGTGGTCACATCAGTTATTGGCTCGTTTTCATTTTAAAGGCGTCCTCCTTGTCCTCTTCATGCCAGATCTTTAGTCTCCCCCAATAGCTTCCGTTTTATGAGGCAAAAAAACATCAGGTGCTCAAAGTGGCGCAATCTCTTCTCTTTTTCCCTCCCAGTAGCAATGGAAAAACCATCAGCTTCCCTCCTCTGGATGAACCTTTCACTCCCTTCCCTCCGTCTCCTCCCTCTCTTCTCCTTCTCCCGTCCATCCTTCCATCCAGCCTCAGTCCTACTCTGATAGGTGTGCTGTTCAGTCCCACACGGATCTGGCTTTTCTCCCTCAGAATGTCCTGGACTCGAGCATTCCTCTTGTCTTCGCTCTCCGTCCTCCTCATCATCACCTGTAAGTACCTTGGCAGCACAAAAGGGATCAGCAACGTCCCGCCTTCACAGTTGGAGGAAGGAAAAAAAAAAAAAGGGAAGAATTCAGAACTATTTTTTTATTTTGGTTTCAAATCTATGATTGTATTTTCTTATCTTGTTTTTGTTTGTTTTTTTAAGAAACATTTTTTGCAGTTGCTTCAGATATCTATAAGCATAACTAGCTTGTTACACTTTCGTTACTGTATAAGGATCAAAAAGGCAATAATTATTATATTTTGAACATAAGTTGTTAAAAAAATACTAAATTTAGTTGAGTTTTTTTTTTTTTACATTTCTGCTTAAAAACAAATAATTTATGTTAGATAATATTCTTCCTGTAATATTTATTTTAGGTGCAAAATGACTAATAATTGCTTTATAATATTGAATCAAGCGATGAAATCATGTCATGAATTTTCAAAGGATAAAATGATTTATCTAAATTAATGAAGTGACTGTTGTCCCGTTTGAAGTTAGAAGTTAAAAGTAAAAATGTCCAAGCTGGTTGATGTCAGAAAAATGAAGTGAAATTTTCTTAGCTGCAATATGGCTGCCGTTAGCAGTAGCTTTAGCAATATATAGTTTTCTTTTCTGGGAGTTTGTTTGTGGTTAAGTCAGTTTCAAATTTCCAACTGCACAACATCAATGTCTGACCGTCAGCTTTTAGTGTTTAAATCTATAAAACCTTAAGAAATATACTTACGGCTTCTGCTGCTAGTAAATATTTTATTCTAATTTAGACACATTTATTTAAAAAAATGTTAGATTATCATAGATTAAATCTATAGCCGATAATGGCCCAAACACCTGTTGATGATGAAACTTGACGTTCCTCTTGATTTTCTCTCGCCTTCTAAATATAACATTTAGTTTCCCTTTGGAAGGAATAAAATATTTTTGAATTGAATTAAGCACCAAAAGCAGCTTTTTTCTCTCCTTTGCATTGTGATCGCCTATTGAGACAAGCAGGGCCGGCCAAAGGCAATGCGAGAAAAGCGGTTTATTAGGGCCCCTACACCTCCAGGGGCCCCCTAAAAACTCCAAATGTTTGGTGCTTTATCATGCTAACTTGATAAAGTTAGCACGGTATTTGCTATAATAACAATAAATAATACAAACTAAATGCTTTTACGAATGGAAAACCAATTTGTATTATTTTTATAGTCACACAAATAATTAGTTAATCTCTTCCTGCTGCCACTCTTGGGCAAATTTAAAATATCTAATTTATTGTTCACTGTAAATTTAGTGTTTATTAACTGAATTCAAATAGTTAAAAATAATATGGCACACTTAAATGCCACTGAAATATTTTATGCTAATGGTAATGATACTAATGATAAGTTATGCTACACATAGAGTAGCTTAGGAATGATCAAGCATCTGGTGTCGACATGTTGGCATAATGGACCCCAAATGAAAATCAGCCTAGGGCCCTAAAAAGGCTTTGACTAGCCCTGGAGACAAGTGTAAAAACTGTTCAAACCTCACCTGATTACTCTACCCTGAATATCATTAAAATACAATCTAAAGAGTCGACACCAGGCTTGTTTCCTCCTCGTCTCCAGTTTCTAGTGTGGTGAAAAGCGCCGCGGTTCGGGACGACTCCAAACCCGCAGATGCTCAAGGTAATGTCTGCTCAACCTTTACCATCTACAGCTCCTCATTTTTTAAATGTGATTTGATTTTAACCCCCCGCCCCCATCCTGTCATCTCCAGGAGCCGCGAGCCAGGTATTTGTGGCCGAATCGGACGCCTCAAACTTTTTCAGTCAAAAACGCCGCAGTCGCCGTTCACCCAAGTACTACGCCGAGGTCCAAGGTAGGTGTAGTAAAGTCTGGCCTAAGCCATGTCTATCGCCACAGTGGAATAACAGGTTTGTTTGGGTAATTTGATTTATTCTTGGTGTTAGTTACTGTGGCATGCCCCTGGGTAGCTGCAGTAGCAGTAGTTTTGGCCTACATCAGACACATTTGGCCTGTCGTTAAGGAGCTGAGATAGAGAGCGGTGGATTTATTGGTCTGTGGTGGGACTGGGACGGTGATACGGTTTGTTTCGACTGCGAGCTGTCAAAGTTCAGGAGAATAACAGACGCTCCACTACTTGTGCGGTTCGACACCAACACAGAGACTCACACGAGCTGGAAACTGCACAAGGAGCCACAGGATACTGTGGAGCGACTTCTGCCTTGTCGGGTCTCTCAGAACAAAACGTTCCCTCTTCAGGGGCCGAGCCGCCATATAGAAAGCAACTTCAAAGCACTGAAACCCAGACAGTCGGAATAATTTACAGTATTTCGTCATTTTAAACATTTCCATGCCTCATGTCAATTATGCACAGGAACGTCTGTATCTGTCAGAGCACAGGACAGCTATTTTCATACATTTAAAATCAACGTCACACTAGCCAAGGTTTTAATACGACAGATTGCTTAAAACACACTTTGCGATCTGTAAATCTTTTTCTCTTATACGGTCAAAACCTTTTGCCACAAGCCAAAATTGCCAAGTTGAACGTTTTTCTTGGGCCACAAAACTTTGAATTATTATTAATATTTTTATGTTTACCAGACATTTGTAGACAAGGGATTTGTAAATCATTGCAGACTCAAAACAGAAAAAAGTGTCTTGCATGTTAACAGGAAAGCATAACTTCCTAATATTTAGGGGATAATTATTTTTCAAAATTAATTTTATTGGTCTTGGGGAAAAAAACAAAACAAAAACCTTCAGGGTGCAGCAATTGAGTCACTTTTTCTTCAAAACCACTTGCAGTATTTAGTCAACTTTAAAGAATGGGTGCGGCCACCTCTGAATTTGAGTCAAATCACCAGAACTTTGTGGTCCGATTTACTGTGAAATTAAAATGAGAGCAAAAGACACAGCTTTGTGTTAATAGTTTCCATTTGAAGAAGATTTTAACTAGTCTGTGAAAATCTTAGCAATAAAAATGATTTAAGAGCCCATCTGCAGGTCATGTGTACCATTCTGAAACTGGGCCGCAAACAGCTCTTGTCCTCCCGACCGGCTCCACTTTAATCTGTCTGAGAAAAGACAAACTAAGGGGTTAGGAGTGGAGGCTCTCAGGGACACTTTGTGCGTGTTGTGGGTGTTGGCAGCTTAGAAGGAGAAAAATATATAGAGCTGCAAGGCAATAATGGCCTGTTTATTTGAAGCTCTGGCAATTTATAACTAATTAAATCAGTTACATACATAGCTCTGTACAACGTGTTAATGTTGTTCCTTTAGCATTTAATTACATAAAATGCTAAGAACACATATTCTTATTGACTTGTAACAGTGGTTAGCCAGCTCACTGAGCTAGCAAATCCCATTTGTTTCCAGACTTAAAATCACAACGCGGTTAAATTTGGTGTGATGTCATTCCGAAGCAAATAGAGCCCAGGATATCAGCGCAATGTTTAAAACTTAAAAGTAGACCATTAGCCTTCCCCCGAGCTAATAGCACGGCTTGTAAAAACACCATTGGGCTATACGCGCTAGCTTGATGTCATAGCACTAACATCCAGAAGTACTAATCAAATGTCTTCAATTTTCAATTTTGTCTTCTTTTTATTTATTTGAGAGGTAAATGGCAATAATTTAACAGTAGCGCTCATTGTGGAAAATGCAATAAACAAAGAGCTACATGTGTTAAAACGCATCTGAGGAGTAGTTTACAATGCTAGCTTAGCTTGAGGCTAACTGGGACATTTTCCAGCAGCCAAGCTAAATTATCATTGGCTGCTTTGGAGGGACAGAGCTGACTGAAAGCAAACCTGTGTGTTTACTATGATGTAATCTATATCTTGTTGCCACTTTTGTTAAATTAGGGGTACACCTAAAAGTTTAATAAAGTTTAATGTGTGTATCAGCCAGGCTCTGCCTGCATGGAAAAGGACTGTTGATTTGGTACAAAGAGAAGTAAAGAGAGATTACATAAAGCCAAACCCAGTTCACTTAATTATTTAGGTGTTTATACTAATTTGAGTATATTTGGTTTCCTCTAATAACCGGGTAAATAGCCACGTGAATCTGACGAGACTCCTGAATTACTTACCTTTGGTTAAAACGATCTAAGTTGGTTCAGATACTTTCTTGTTCTCCTGATTTTTGCTTCAGGTTAGATGTTTTTTAGGTGGAAAGTCCCCACCCTGCGACAAATGAAGCAAGACTTTTTTTTTTTACTGCTGATCTGTCAAAGATTTAATCCACCTTTCAGCTGTTATTGGATCAGCCTAAATCCACATACAGTATTCTTGGATGACAATGAATTTTGAAAGCTGAGATGATAAAGTACAGGTATAAAAATAGCCTGATAAAAACCATGCCTCTTTCTTCTACGTTTTACTTTGTGCAGCGGGTTCAGGCTCTGGGTTTTTGAGAAAGGATTGCTATTAGAGTTTTAAATGTTCTAAACTATGAAGCTTACCGGGAGAGAAATAAGCTTACTGGAAATTCATGTGCCTCTCCAAACTTAAGTCACTAGCAACAGTGAACAAACCAGGTATTACGCTAAAAAGTGATGGTCTTCCAAATACGGATTGGATATCATTGGGTGCGGTCCGGCGAAAGAGCTTGCCACGGGAATGCGTTCTTGAATGTCACGTCGAGTTGTTTCAAATGTCTGTTTCGGTCATGTAGTTCTGTTAGACAAGTTCTGTTAACATCAGTGAAACTCATTTTTGTATGGCCAAGGTTACAAAAAAAGGTTCTCTCACTTATGCTTCTCTTTCCTTAAAACTTGGAACGTTCTCCCCGTCAGAGTGTGTCATGTGTATGTTGGTTCTTTTGTCACAAATATCTGCCCATTTAAGTTCTTAATGGATACAGCAGTAAAAGTCTTCTTTTCATGGGTTATTCTAAGCTTGCTTAGATTTCAAACCACTGTGTGACCACTGTCCTGTGATGGACGTAACTCACTAAATAATAAAATATTTTTCTGTGTGGGATTCTATTTTATGAAATTCAGAAAATTTAAAAAAAGTGCAATTTCTGTCTTAAATGTCTGTTTAACTCAAAGGGATATGGTTGATAAATACATATAATAAATAAACAAATAAATGTGCTTCAATTCCCAATGGCCAGGCTAGCTAAAGTAGGTAAGAAAACTTTGCGATGTAGAAAAACGGCAAATACAAAGTGGGTCAGTCATAAGCTTTCTTAGGTACATGTGCTTTGTTTCGGTGAAAGTCTAAAATGTGTTGTTTTTTTTGTCCTCCGCCACAGCTGAGCAGAGAATGAAGCGAGCTGCTAGCGAGAGAAGGAGGGAGTATAACGAGGAACAGAGAGACGAATACGAGAACTACCTTGAGGAAGACCGTGATGGTAAGACAACAAGTCAGACCCCAGCACATGCTTTCAGAAAACCAAACACTTTAACGACATGGCTGAACAAACAACGCATTAAGAAGCAGCTAAGCAGCTTCAGTTGGGACTGGAGAGGATGATTCCTCTGGACCGCAGGATGACGCCTGGGAGGCCGCACGCATTCAAAGCGTCTATTTGCGGTCCACCGAAAGCTGACAATCATCCCCGGAGTGGTCAGAGAGCTGTGATATGGTTGCAGTCACAGTTTCTAAACTGAGAACTATTTACCATAAAAATGTGATTTGGCTTCACATGAAGGATGTTCAGAGAGGCTCGTGAAGAAAACAAAAAGATAGCTGCCAGTTTCATTTATGTGTAACCATTAGGGATGATCTTTAGTCGTCTTCTGACGGGAATGTCGTAAAAAAAAAAAAACAACAACAAATGAATGAAAAGATTGATGTATGCAAAACCCTTGCATCTTTACAGAAGTGTCCACAGAAAACTGCTTCACACCCTTCATGTCGCTTCTGGTGTATAAAGTTTTACAACTGCACTTTAAATTGAATTGAAATTAAACTGAAAAAACTGCAGACAAGAAAGCAATACCCAAGATCTCCTGGGATTCCTGATTACAGTACCAACGTATGATTAAAAATGCAAGAACTTTAAAAGAAGGTTGTGGTAGAAAACCAAAATTGCCCCTTATACATGCAAGAATAGTAGTGTGAGAGGCAAAGTGGAAGCCAACCATCACTACCAAGGCTGGTACTTTTGGAATACCAGCATCTTAAAGAAGACAATGATGGTCTCTGGATACCAAGCCAGGTTTGCCAGGCTTTTCAAAATCAGAAGTGCAACTAGATTGCTCATCTGTTTAGTGGTTAGTAAAGATAAAACTGAACAAGGAAGGAAGGATGTTGATTATGTTTGGCAAAGTGACTAACATGACGTCATGTGACAACTAACTTTGTAGTCATGAGTGGCGATAGAGCTGGAATTCTTTAAGGCTCTTTGTCAAAGAAGTTTTCAAGCCGTGTTAGAGAAGCTTTCCTTCTACAAGTAATGGTTCTACGTTTCTACTTTGGTTCTACTTTGACATCGAGTCTCTGAGGAGATCCAACGTTTCAGAGAACTGGTTTAGCAGTTAGCATAAACCGGCAAGCAGAGTTTAAGATTTCAAAGAAGATGTAACCCAATGTTTTTCAAAAAATTGATTTTATATAAAAACAAAGTTGAATATAATACATATAATTTATAGCCGGTAAATCAAACTACATAAGCAGCCAATTGGAGCTGCTTCCACTGAGTTGGCAGCTTTCCCGCCATTTTGGTATCAAAAGAGTTCAGGAATCCAGCAACTGGAAAAATATTAGCGATTATTAAATATGTGTGAATCATAACTTTGGTAGAACTAAGTTCATAGTTTATGTTCTTCATAGGTATTTTTGTCCCTTAGTCAGGAAATGTGCTAGCTTACAAAAGTAGCATTAGCTAAAACGCAACAAGTAACATAAATGTCTTTTGTTTTTTTAACAGAAGTAAATGAGAGGTCAAGAGAGACGAATGAGCAGCTGCGAGAGTATCACTACGACGGCCTCTTTCCTCGATCCTACTGGTTTCACTGAACACGTGACGTCGTGTAAAGATTTCCACCTCTTCTTTAGAGCGACAAGGTGCCTGTATCAACGGCAAATGGCTGACATATGAGAGCAAGTGCTAAAGTTATTCATGTATGTGTAAGACATTAAGCTACTTTAAGTTTTCCACAAATCTTATCCTATTTTCATAATTTTGAAATTGTGCAATATGTGTAAAGTGTTTTAATTGCACAGTTTTTCTATGGGAAGCTACAAGTTTTGCATGCTTTTTAACATGGTTTTTACATGTGCATACTGTAGGAACTACACAGTGCAGCTGATCACACTGTGTGGTTTGTGCTGACTTTCACATATTTAAGTTGCAAAGGAATAAAAACCAGCTTCCATGAGGCTACCTTGCCTCCACAATGTCTGGTATTTGGAGTATTCAAAAGGAGGGAAGCAGGGTGGAAAAATAAAAATGAAGCAAGCTGCTGAAGACATCAGGCTGCAATGAATCCCACATTCCAGAGGAAATATCTGACACACACTGGATGGAAGAGACCAACAGAGGAATGAGAAAATCATATAAAGAAGAAAAAGTATTAGTGCTGAGAAATGACAATCCCAAAGAAAAACATAGAGCAAGAGTTATTTTATATCTGCACTGGGTTCTGTGTGTCTTAAAGTGAAGAGTTGCAGGAGAGCTGCCAATACACACATACACACACACACATGTGTTTTTGTGACTTGTGGGAACTTTACATTGATTTCCAATCATTTTCTACAACCTAGCCTTTACCCTAACTATAACCCAAAAACAGCATTTCCCCTCATGGGGCCCAAAAAAATGTCCCCACAAGGAGCAATGGTCCCCACAACCCCACATTGTAGACAGAAATAGGTTCCCACAAGGATATAAAAACCTGATTCTCGCACGCACACACACACACACACACACACACAGGAAGCGGTAGAGAGCGTTTGCTGATTCCATGCATTAATTCAGTCTTCCAAGAATCCTACCGAGACAGAAGGGTGTATTTTTATAGAGCTCTGTTATCTCTTACTTTGAAGTGAAAGACTTGACAGAAGTTGCTGTGTTCAGGTTTTTGAACTTTAACAGTTGCGGTGCTGCTGCCACACTGCAAATCATTTTATATGTAAAAATACTAAACACACTGGGAGCCGTTCCACAGTATTAAAGCTGCACTACATAAGTTATGAGAAACATTTTTACATATTTGTTGAAACTGTCTCTATGTCATGACATTGTGGTATGAGACATTAAAAAAAAAGATCCCCCGCCTTCTGCCAGTGCCAATTAATCACAACCAATCAGAGCCAGGAGGCGGGTCTTAGAGCTGTCTATCATGCTTGTGCTGACATAAGTTATACTTCTGTGTTTTTCCTAAATCAGAAGTTATTTTTTGAGTAGGGTTATACTTAGTTGACGTCTTTTTTTTTTTAACAGGGCCATTAATTATATTTTGAGTTTGTCAGGTTTTCTGCGTAGCGACATAAAAACCTACTTTGAAGACATTTTTCCTGTGATCTCTAAGGCTTCACTGCTTCATCCACATTTCTGTAGATTTGTATCACTGCAACTTAAGAATTCAGAAATTATTAATAATAATGATCCAAGTTTAAGCCAATTCATAAAATTTGTGGTCATGTTTGAAGAAGTACAGCGAGTCTCTATGTTCTGTTAAATGACCTTGGAGCTGATTTATCCCTTCCAAAACAACTTATAGCTTTAAAAAGATTTACAAATACAGATTTTTTTTATTGCAAGTCTTTTTAGTTGAAATATTATACATTAATGTTTTCAGAAAAAGGAGTGTATGGTAATTTTTTTTATTAGAAAACAAATTTGAATTTGGGAAAATAAGTTATTAAATGTTAATTTAATAATTTTGGAGAAATTGAAAAAGTGGATGAAAACATCCTCTTTAGTTTTTCTTAAAAAACAGTGTAGAGGAAAATAAAACAATATAAATAATTTTTCCTCATTTTTGTCTCATTTTTACACCCAAAGTTTTCAGGTTAACTTTTCTATTAAAAACAGACCTTTACATAACACATTGTAAAGTCTTGCTTTATTCAGCCTGTTTACAAATTCAATACCTTAAACATCTGAATATTCTTTAAAAAAACATCTAAATTTAAAACCTGATTAAAAACTGTTGCTACATAATAATAAAAAACATAACACACGCTCCTCCTCTCTGTGGTGAGAGTTCATTTCAAGCTGTTGAGGAACTTGGCGTGCTCCTCTCCTCGAGGCTGGAGAAGCTCTCCTCCGATCTTGGGTCCAGTTTTCTCCTGAAAGACAAGATCCAGAACCTCAGCTCAGATCTCCCAGCATGCATTGTGCTTCTCCTCTCCTGGGGTTTGGTCTTACCTTCAGCATCCCATCTCGCTCCCATTTAAATAGCCCACAGTTGCTGGAAATGACATCAGCTCAGTTTAGTCTGCAGCGGCGGTTCTGGGTGAGCGTGAAGAGGAGGAAGAGGAGGGTCTCCGGGGTTACCTGCAGTGTTTGTGTGGCAGTCTGTCCAGAGCGATGGCCCTCTGTCCACAGGGACATCTGAAGAAGCGCTTGATGGCGTCGTGCCACCGCAGCTCGTGGTTCTCAGTCACGCAGCGATCCGCCGGCTTGAAGTAGGTGTAGCTGCACTGGAGATGTAGGAGCGGGAAGGTGGGGAAAGAATCAGACTCCGGAACGACAGACGGAGACGTTCCTAACAGCAACGCCACGGTGTACCTTTCTGCAGGTGACAGCCCGACACTTCATCTCTCTGACTGCCTTCATCTTCTCCTCCATCTGCTCCTTCTTCACCAGAACGTTGAAGTAGCGCTCCTGCAGCTGGTACTCTGACTGCAGGAAGCGGAAGCAGGAAGCAGCCTCGGTTATATGGATCTGTCCTGAAAGCTACACATTAAAAAAAATTTAAGAAAATCTCTGGTCGTACCGCTTGGAGCGCGACGCTGTGACGAGATTTGGCATTGAGGATCTTCTGGAACTCCTCGGACTCCACGTAGCGCTGCTGCTCCCGTTTCTTTTTCAGGGCGGGCTCCTCCTCCTCGTTACTGGACAGCCTGCCTGAGCAGGTGAGACAAAGGAGGAGTTCTTTATGTACTCAGAAATCATTTTAACCAAGGATGCAAATAATTAATCGACTTATGATTAATGGTTTATTAGATTAAGACTATCTCAAATTGATTAAAAAATATCTAATTTCAGTGTTGTAGTTTGGCCACCATCCAGCAGAGGGCGCCACTGGTCATGCATAAGGAGAACCAATTGTTTGTCCTCAGCATCGCTGGAGGCTGAGGACAAACGTCAAGTTGAGGAGGTGACTATACTACATGTAGTCACCTTCCATAAATAATGGCTTATGTCATTGTGGCCAAATGTAATTTTTGCAAATAATAAAAAAAAATAATCACCACCTCCTTATTTGCCAAAAGATTACAAAGTAAATGCAAGGCTTGTGTCACTGATATTGTTACCTTTTATTTAAGTTTGATATATAATCAAATTATGACATTTAGGTGTTTTTTTCCCAGCTAATTAGTTTATTTAAAACAGGGACAATGTGCAAAAAATATTAATAAAAGATGCCTAGCACCAGATTTAGCTCAAGCTGGTTTCCATCTGTAGTCCCTGAGCAGTTGAGCTAATAAAATAGAATAATATCATAAAACATATATTGAAAGTCTGCAACAGGTTGATGTTTTACCAATATATCTTAGTTTGTGAGAAATCATGATTTTCTGTTTATTCGGTCAGTATTTAATAAAGCTAACACATTTTAAATTATAATGATTTTTTTTTTAAATACAATATATTATGAAAAATTTGCCCTTTATGTTTTAGAAACACTTCAATCCATCTTGATACAAGGGAAAATGCAGGTTTTTAGTAAAATTGCTGTTTATCAATTAATCGTTAGCCGGTCGATAAGATCAGTTAACTTTAGATTTTATAATAACTTGAAGTGTTAACACTTCTGTACGAACCATCCGGGGACGTCCGATTCTTCTCCACTCGGACGTTGATGTCACTGCTGTCGCTCCTCTTCCTCTTCACGGCGTTGGGGTCTTCCCTCTCCAGCGCCGCTCCTTTCCCCCTCAGCTTCTTCAGAGCGGCCAACTTGGCGGCTGATAGGCTGACAGCTCCAGGGGGCGGAGCCTGTGGGGGGCTGTTGTCAAAAAAGAGAATGTCGTCGCCGTTGGAGAAGCCGCGGCCCAGCGTTGGGGCGTCCGACGTCGCCATGGGAACCTCCGAGGCAGCCTTTGGGGACGTGAGACCGGCTCGGTCCGGCGTCGTAGCGGCGCTGGCCGGGTTCTGCGGCGCCCTCTGCTGGACTCTGTGCCGACGGCTCTCCAGGAGCTCACGCTGCTTCTGTTTCTGCTGCTTTAAGAGGTCGGATGCAGAGATGGACTGAAGTGGAGCTCCGGATGCCTCCCTGGAGGCTGAGGACAAACGTCAAGTTGAGCTGGAGTATTATTGTTTTTACTCTAGTACTTATTAATATTATTCCTCCCTCTGCGTACCGGGCTGGCTGTCCTGCTCCAGGTGTTTCTTCAGCTGCAGAGCTCCTGGGGTTGGCATCGTCATCAGGCTCCTAAACTCGTTGGAGCATCCAGAAACTTCCCCGGACTGCATACCTGGTAATCACCAGAAAACTGAGGTCTCACATCAGATTTTTTTTTTTTTATAAACACCTCAACTGCAGTTCTCTGTATTTATTAAAGACATAAAGTGAAAACACTGAGCGCTGAGGTAAACCATACAGGCAGCGTACCGATCTTCTTGGCCTGACTGATGAGCTGAGCCGATCCTCTCACAAACAGCTTGTCCAGGGTTTTCTGGACCGGTTTGGTCGGTTTAGATGCAGTCCTGCAACACACTTCACTAGTTACTGAAGCAGCACATGTGTTTTACTGAAAAACTAAGACAATTCTGAATTAATTTCAACATTATTTACAATACAAACATCTGAAACATGGTGTGTGAACGAGTCTGTTGGTGCTTTGCACATTTAGAACTCAGCCAGAATCTGGAAACATCGACACTCAAGCTGTTGGCAGAAAGGCTGTACAGTAGCAGTTAGTGTTGCAACAATTGTGAAGAAACCTCTGACTTAAGACAGTTGCTGTATGACAGACTCATAACTGTCATGACACGCTAACAGCTCAATAGCCTGCATGAAGTGCCTGGCATATGTTTTGGATTATTATTTGTAAAAACAAAATATGAAAACCATGCAGAATTTTCAACCTACTTCACAACTATGTACTACTCCGTGGTGAGCCATCATATAAAATACATATACAATATTCATGGTTAATCCATGTTTCACCAACTCAAATTTAAAAGCTTTTTAAGACCATTATGAATGGAATTTAAGACCTGCATCTTCACAGAAATGTACAAACTTTGTCCAGCTAACTGGTGATGAATTTTCACTTACTCATGATAGATGTAAATGTAGCTAGAAAGGTAGCAAGGTATATTAGCAGCTAGCTAGTGGTATTATCAACTGCCTCAACTAATTTAAGACATTTTAC
Source organism: Alfaro cultratus (assembly GCA_903066825.1). Classification (NCBI taxonomy): domain Eukaryota; kingdom Metazoa; phylum Chordata; class Actinopteri; order Cyprinodontiformes; family Poeciliidae; genus Alfaro; species Alfaro cultratus. Next base: position 16,714 of record CAEFZX010030506.1, on the reverse strand, counting down.
GGCCTTAAAATGTAAGTTAAGCTACATGGATTACAGACTTTTTTGTGGACTCTGAAACCAAGTCTGAGCTGAGTAGAACCTTTACAATAAAGAACATTAACTTAGATTGTAGTTTCAGCAGGACTCACAGGGAGGCGGCGCAGGCAGCAGAGGAGACCCCCCCGTAGTAAAAGCCGTCCTGACACAGTCGCTCTCTCAGGCTGCTCCCCTTCCCGCTCCCTTTCACCCGGTTGGGGGCTTTCCCGGAGAACGACGACTGCAACTCGGCCCTCTTGGAGCTCATCTTCTGGTACTGGGCCTTGACGTGGTACTGGCAGTACTGGCAGTCGTACTGCAGAGAGGGTGAGGTGGTTAGCATCTGACGAGACAGCTGGATTGGAACGACAAAGCTGCGGCAAACAGAGGGCTACCATGTTAACGATCTGAGAGCACGGCTCCCCGCTCTTCTTCACTGCCTTGCAGGTCCCGAAGTCCAGAGCTTCCCCCATCACCAGAACCTTCTGAGGATGATCTACCGTCAGACTGACCTGCAGGGCAACCAGGGCGGGAATGAAGCTCAGTGTCAGAGTCTCTAAGGGTGCGTTCACATCATCCCTGTTTACACCGCTTTAATTGAACTCTAGTTGGTTTGCCCAGAAGGTCTGTTTGTTTGAATGTGGGATAGAACTCTGATCCGCCCATAAAACTAGGTATGGGTTCAATTGAAATGAAGTCTGGCTCAGTTTGAAAGCATATGTGAATGTCAAGCAGACCAGAAAATGCTCCAAAAGCAGGGAGCAGATTCTAACACAAAGGATTCTGGGGAAAATACAGCCATAACAAACATGTAAATATAGCACTCGCAGGAGAAATAGCTTGTGGTCTTTTACCAAAGACAAAAGACAAATCCTACAACCGGTAAAATATAACGCCACTACGTTTTTGTTTACATTTTGGGAAGAAGAAAGTTGTGTTCAGTGTCTTGCTATGAGGTTTTCCTGTCGTTTCCTTCAGTGGTCCTTGGTGCAGCACCACCACAGGCGAGGAGGGGAACAGGTAGGGAACAATTAGTTTGGTTGGTTTGACTCAGTGCAATGTGAAAGTGAACCACACCAGCTGGAAATGGAACAAATGTTGCAATTTTGGTCCCCAACCAACCGAGTCCACTGGACTATCAGGTGCGAAAACACCCTGAGAGTGTGTACCTCACCCCGTCGTAGCCGTCTCTCTGCTTCATGGGGTTGGGGTTCAGGATTCCTACGACAGTGCCGGGTTCCATCTTCCAGTGCTCCTTGTGGACGTCACCGAACAGCAGCAGGGACACAAACACGTCCAGGTTGTGGAGGTCGCTCAGCTTCCAGACGCTGAAGGTTTTGCCCTGCAGAGAGAAGGTTGAGTCATGAAACCAATGGGAGGTCAAGGGTCGGGGGGTCAAGGTGATAACATAAAGCATCCCAACATACGCTGCTGCTGCTTTGGGGAGTAGCTTTGCTGACCAGCACGGCGAACGTCACCCAGTCGCTGTCCTCCAGCTTCTCCCGCTTCAGCCGCTCCGGCACCTGGGACAGCCGGATCAACCGCCGGTCGGCCATCTTTCGCTCCATCTCGCTTGAGGAAACCCGCGGCTTCCTAATGAAGCATCGACCGAAAGCATCGGTTCAGACCTCAGTCCACCACAGCTCAATGAACCAATGACTGCCTCTACCACAGGCTAGTGGCTCTGACCTGAGCCGCAGTCCTGAGTACTTCTCCACCCCTACGTCTTTAGGAACAGGAGGCGGAGCCGCTGGTTTAGACGGTTTAGGTTCTCCAGCCGCTGCGGTTCGAACGTGGGAGGGAGGGGGCGAGAGCGGGAGACCGCAGGGCTCGCTGGTGCTCCCTAGTGGTTGAAAGGAGCTGCCGATCTTCACCTCCACCAGTGGTTTCCTATCCTCTGAAAACAGCACATATAGGCAACATGAAATGCAAGGACAGCTTTGATTCCCAGAGCTGAATAGACCAGGGTGAGTCAAAGACTGAAGGTGAGACCTGGAGCTGAAGCTCTGGCTTGGTGAGCCACTCTTGGTTTACGTTTGAATGAGTCTGCGTTGCTGAGCTGAGAGAGGAAGTCTGAGGATTCCTGCAGCTTGGAGCTCCCCCCTGTGGCCGGGGAGGATAAAGACGCTGAAACTGGAAGAAAACAAAGTCACAAAAACATCCAATGGAAATACAGAAGTGAGGAAGAATTTACGGTACAGATGGTTTTTACTTTGGGTCTTTAGGTTCAAAAGCTCTGCTCCGAATTTGGTTTTTCTTAAATGATTTAAGTTTATTGTTGCACTTTTACATACATAAATATAAAAAAATCATAACAACTAAATAAAAAAAACAGTTTATTGTTGCTTAATTGTAAATCAATGTAGTAAATCAAATAAAAGTTTATTATTGCTAAATTATAAATGTAATGGGGCTAAGCAAGTAACAATCAAAAAATAGTAAAAGTTTGTTGCTTAACTGTAAATATTTTTTTTCCCTCTAATATAAAAATTTTAATTATGATAAATTTAAAACAGGTAACTGGGGCTTAATATATAAAAAATAATTAATTAAAAGTTTATTAATTATAAAATAGTTAAAAAAGGAATGTTTTTGAATATAAATTTACTGTTAATTATAAAAATACTAAAAAGAAACCAAAATAATAAAACAAATTGTTGATTAATTTTAAAAATAATACACATAAGTAATCTTAAATCAGATATTTATTGTTGCATCTTTATAAAACAAATAAAAAGAAGAAATAACAATAAAAATAATAATGTCAAACAAGTTTGCCTAATTCTAAAAAACAAAAATTAAAAACGGTAAAAAAAAAAAAAAAAGTTTATTGTTGCTTAATTATTCCATATCACAACCAACAAGGTTTGAATTCATCCCTAAAAGCCAATCACTGAGTTTTTTTCCTGGCCCTACAGCAGCAGTGTAGTAGAGCTCAGAAGAGTTGCTAAGCAACACGTTTACCTGCTTGTAGCTCAGCTTTGGCCCGGTTCGGTTTGGACGCTGGGTTCTGGCTCGGCGTCGGCTTTGACCTCCCTGCTTTGGGAGAAGCTGAACTCTTCTGGCTCGCCTGCAGCTGCTGCTGCAGCTTCTGCATCTGCTCCTGCATCCGCCTCAGTTCCTCTGCAGAAAACACAAGGACACATTTAAAAAAGCAAAAATATAAATAAATAAATCCTCAGGGGAACAGAAACCAAATCTGGAGCAAAGTGATGCGAGACAAACCTTGCAAATCCTCTTTGGACCTGTCCAAGTCGGGGCGGGATCCTCCCTCACTTCCTTCTCCTTTCTCGTCCTTCTCCTCGTTTTCAATGTCCTTAACGTCCCCAAAGAGCTCCGACATGGCGTCCGTCCCCTCGCCGTCCTCTTTGAACTCTTCCTCGTCTCCGTTGTCCTCATCGAACAGCCCGTCCAAATCGTCCGCCTGCGGTTCGCCGGCTTCCTCGCTCTCATCCAGGAGCGCCGTCAGAATGTCCAGGTCGTCCTCACCTGAGGGAGAAAAGAGCCACTGAGTATTAAACTCCAAAAGTCTTTACTTTGATGTGTGTTAAACTTTATAATACTTACTGTCCATTTTAGAGGTGCCGACTGCGGCTGATCTCAGATGGCAATTCTGACATTAAAAAAAAAATAAATTAAATGACCTGTCAATCTGAGAAGACAGAAATATGGCAGCTTTTGAAATCATAAAATAAAAACAAAAAAAACTTTTCACTCAAAAATTGTGGTCGTTACGTTATAAACTGTGGAAAACACATCCTAAAATGAATTCATTTATACAGACAAACATGACTATTCATATTACATCACTGTGAAAAACTGTCTGGCTGTTTCAGATTCATCCAACAGGCTCTGTGTCTTTAAGAATCAGATGTTTTATTTTGTACAGATTTCGAACCAATTTGTTTTAATATTGAATGCAAAAAAATATGAAAAAAGACCCATCCCGTAAAGCTGATCTGTCAGAGGGTGTTTGAACCTGACTGGTCATGTATTTAAAGGTTAAAGCTGTGAGAAACAAATATGTTACGTTCTTCACCGACGTCACTGGAGCAAAATGCTAATCCAGACAGCTAACACAGGTACGTCTAAAATGAATATGAAAAGTAACACTGTTTATTTCCGGAAATACATTCTACTTTCGCGAACACCAAGACAAAAAATAAATAATTTTAAATATTAAAAATAAAGTACTTTCTCTCCATGTCTGACTCCAACTGTAAGTCGACGCTTACCTCGGTTCGTAGCTGCTCGGCTTCCTGTCCTCTGCTTGGACCGGTGACACCGAACCAAATATTAGAACCTCATAAAGTATTACTTTGTTTTCTTTGGTTATTGTCTTCCCGTCCCAACCAGGCGGATATTAATTTAACTCACAGACTCGACAAAACTGCTTCCACACAGAGGAAACTCTAAACTGGCGCTAAACGAAGGACCCGATGTGTTGTCAAAGAGGAGAAGGTTGTCCAGTGAGATGCCTCATTAAAAAAAAAAAATAAAAAAAAAAAAAAAAGAGTAGAAAAAGAAAATTGGGCTTAGACCATTTTGTCATCTGGAGAAATATTTGAGGGCTATATATTAATATTATATGATCTTCATTCGATTTTAGCTTAACAAAAAGTAAATTATAAATGGGACAATATTTAAGTTAATAAAGGGTGGATGCGAGACAGTTTTTGTGCTAAAAATAATTACTAATAAATTATGTTCTGGACATTTTATTTATACGTGATTGATTAATACCTGATTAAAGTAAACTTAGGACATGTTAACATTTTTTTTGTGAAAACCAACAAAAATGACTATTTCTAATTCTTATGAATAAAGAGCAGCAGTGTTGGACTGTAGATGAATGCAATTAATTAAAGAGTACAAATACAACAATGCTTATTAAGTACTGCAGGGATCTGATTCAATTTGCCCATTCACCAGTGTGTATTCTTCACATGTGTAATCTTTGCCCCAAAATGCTCTCCTGCTGATTCCCATTACTACCATATATTTTTGATATACGGCAATCTTCATTTATTATACAGTAAAGCCATCTCCATGACTACCTAACGTATCTAAGCCTTTGGCTTCAAAATAAAGGAAAAACTGGGAGCATGAAAATATAACGACTGTAAGCAAAACCGTCTGAAAACATTAAGAGGGTTTTTGTTTTAATAAAATATTCCAATATTCAGGTTAATAAAATGAAATGGCTAAATTGTTCAAGGATGGTTAAATAAAAGAGCTTCTCACCATAATCAAACTGAACTCTAAATTAAAAAGAAAACGTTCTATAACTAAAGAAGAGCTAATTATTAACTGTAAATCATGAAAAGGTCAAACTCAGACAGAAATTCTCTCATTTTATTAGTTTTTTTTTCCACAGAATTGTCACAGAACTGAGAGTTTCCTGCATATTCATAAACAGGTCAAATATATTATGTTCTAATTAATAGAGTTTCATCGGGTTAATAGAAAGAAGATGTGTGCCTTCATATTACCCATCTTCTCCAGACTGACAGAAAATCCAATCAGGAGCTTAAATGATGATCAGAGACTCCATAAAATCTTGAAGCATTTAGAAGATGCATCCTTGGTAACATGGTAGGACATGTCCGCCATTCAGATTTACATTCTTTCCCACTTTTCAGCTCAGATCGCGCAGAGATTACAAACCCCAAAACATTTTCCTATATTCTTTAACTGAACCTTATTTAAATGCACAACTAGAAGTGGTACAATGTTTTCATGCAAAGCCAGGCTCCTGTACCATCCCAGGCCCGTATTTACAAAACATATGTATGGTCAAAAAGAAAAAGAAAAAGAAACAAAAATATGGCAAAAGATTTAAGGTAACATCTATATTAAATTAGTAGATTAATGCCTTTTTTTAGATTTAAAAGACTGTCTTAGCATAACCAGCTTCAATATATGGAACGCCTGAAATGCCAAGACAAAACATCCATCCATCCATCCATTTTCTGTTCACCCTTGTCCCTAATGGGGTCGGTTGGGGTTAAGACAAAACATGTCAGGGTAATTTTGAGACAGGATATAGAGCAACGTGAAAACCAAATGTTTGGCTTTTAAAAGGGGATTTCTATGACAGTTATGGTCAATATTAAACTGACATGTAAACCTTTGGTTTGCTTGGTTTACTATAAACACACAAGAAAAAAAACAAATCCATGTTAGTGTTCTGGCTCATGCTGTGGAGCCTCGTCTGTTGCTCTCTCAGGTTTCAGTTGGCTGTAGAACAGACAGGAGCTCGCTTTACATTTCTTAAATATGACATATACGCTTCCTACTTTTTCTACTGGTTTCCTGCTATGATGAGACATTTTACAACATTTACAGGGATTTTATTTTATTTATGTGGCAAATTGAAGATTTTTTTTTTCACCTGCCTTTTTCAGTGGCGCTAAGTTGTGATAATGTTGCTCTAAAATCTATACATTCTGAGAAAGATTACGTTTTTTTTTGTTTTTTTTTTGACAAACTGAACAAACTAAAACAAAAAACAACGATAATAATATAAAAGAGAAGGTTTATTTCCAGCTAAATTTATCAAAAGCCAACTGTTGGGATTGGCTGGTACGCACTTTTTCCACAAACCCCCAAACTACAGCAGGCCTGGATCGATGAAGCCTCTTTAGACTTCCATCCAGAAACTATGAGATCTTTGGATCCTACAGGACAGGACACAGGGAGGTACAGTACGGGAGAGAGCAGAGGAAGACTCGGGTGAAGGTGCTCCTGGTGAGGAAGGTCTAGTTGATGCAGTCCATGATGTGGATCTGCAGGGAGTCCAGGTCTGGAAGGATCTCGTTGCATTTGGGGCAGGCGTGTTCAGGAATGTTGCCCTGGTTCCAGTTGGTACCTGAATCACACCCACATGTTAAGAACGGCCTTAGGGGTTTCACTCTGTTAGCCATGTCAAAGGAAAATGTGGGGATTTATCAGCAGAACTAAACTCAGCTTACCTCTTCCTACAAGACTGGCATCAGGTCCATGAGAGCCCGATGCAGTGGATCCGTGTCTGCGCTGCATTTCATTCAGAGAACGCCTGGAGGGACAGTAAGAGAGGATCAGATAAATCTGCTGCAGAGCGTTGAGATTAAAATGACCACAAGAGGGAGACAAAGTCCATTGTTTTTGTTCGGTGAGCTGAAAGCAGAGCTTCTCCTGCGTACCGGCCCAGTGAGTCCATGTCCTGCTGCAGCTGCGTGTTCTGCTTCTTAATGAACTCCAGCTGCGCGGCCAGGCGCTCCTTCTCCTCGTGGAGCTTCTCCCTCGCCGCTCGCTCCGCGTAGAAGTCCGAGGAGTAGACCTCGGCCTGCGGGCCGGGACAGAACAGAAACCGTCAAACAGGCTTTAGAAAAAACTACAAACTCAGGTCATCTAGTCACAGGCATTCCTACTGGAGGGAACCTGGTCAAAATTGGTTAAATATAGTCAACCTTCTTATGGAAACCTATATTTAGTGGCAAAAACAAGAGAAAACAAAATTCGTCATGGCAACACTGATTTACACAATGTGACCTAAGCCTGGGCGAGATGGAACATTTTCCAAACCGATATCAGTCAGTCTAACAAATGGTGATGGGCAATATATTCACGCAGGAGAAGTCTGGACTTTATTTGTAGACATGATCGGAGTAATTTGCCAATCTAGGACACAAAAGTCCAAAAATGGAGGGATTAGTTACCAAAAAGGGGGGAAAAAATACAAAGTCACCTATTAGGGATGTGTTTAGCTCAAAAAGATAAACTGTGGCAGAGATTTGTTGTTTCTTAATGGAAGCGCACACGTTCACTGAGGATTGGTTTCATTATAGTTTCTGTTTCGGTTTGTATTTGGTGTGTCATCCTCTAAAGCAGGAAGTGGCTCAAACTGGGAAAAGCCAGCCTCTGTTTGTCAGAAACAGCTGGTGAAGGGCGTAGCCTATCATCATCGGTCGCTGAATTCGTCCAATCAGAATGGTGTTCGTTGTGTTTTCCTGGGTTTATTTTGTTTTCTAACCACATGTACCAACCTGAGCCTGGAACACGGAGATGGTTTCCAGCTCCTTCTCCTTCTGGAACATTTCCTGCTTCATGTCGTCGATCTTGTTCTGCTTGACGGCCAGCGCCTCCTCTGCAGCGGTGAGCCGCTGCTGCAAGTCCTCCACCAGGTTCCTCTCCACCATGTGGGACTGCAGGACAGCGCAGCATGTTGGCATTCAGTCCGAGAAAAAACAGGAAACACCAGAGGGACCCTCTGAAAACGCACCTCCTTTCTCTTCTTCTCCTCTTTGAGCTCGTTGTAGTCCTCAAACAGTTTGGTGTAGGCGTCCTTCAGCTGAGCCAGGTTGTTCCTGTGAGGAAGAGGAAGGAGCAGGATCATCTGGATGGGTCCAAAATGTTTTACAAACAACTTGATGTTAGGACTGAAAAATGTCTCACAATATAAGCATTTCATGCTGATAATTAATGATTCATTTTTTGTTTTAAATATCTGAAATACTGCCAAGCTTATGAGATAACCTTTGCTGTTTTATCCAGTGTTCCCTCCACTCTGTTGTTTCTTTATTCTGAAGCAGTTTGGAGGTGCAGCGCAGGTTACTCAGCAAGCTGTTGCTAGGTAACCAAAGAGTGAGTGAGTTAGTCGATAACTTTGGTTAGCTCACCGTGAGAGGTTGAGCAGCGAAAGCCTTTTGTCTGCCTACATCCCCCAGAATGCTGTGAGGTTCTGGATCAGAGTTAAGTGAAATTATTAGCTATTCTACTGAACATGCTGGTATTGTTAATGTCTCTATGGTGATATACAGTATATTGTTATAGATTTATTCAACATTTGTCAAATAAAATCTGAATAGTGCGGCATGCATATACATTCAGTTCCCTCTATTTCTGCTACCTGCTTTCAGAAGTTATATGTTTTTTATAAATTCTTCTCTGCAAATCAGCCCAGGCTCAATCAGACTGTTTAGCGATTGTGAACATCCATTTTCAGGTTTTGCCGCAGATTTTCAATGGGATTTAGATTTGAACTTTGACTGGGCCAATCTAACCACTTCCGCTCTTGGTTGTGTATTTATCGTCAGTCTTGCAAGTCAGTCTGGACCTCCAATTGACTCTCTCCAGCTGGACTGAAAGAATCCCCACAGCATGACACTGCCATCGCCCATAGCAACGGCCCGTTTGTGTGCGGCTGGTCTGCACCAACCTGTCGTCGTCGGCCTTCTTCTGCTCCAGCTGGCCCTGCGCCTGCAGGCTGCCCAGCTGTAGCTTCAGCCGCTCGTTCTCCGCCTGCACCGCCTGCTTCTCCAGCAGCTGGGCCTTCAGCGTGGCCACGTCCTGCTCCACCTCCCGACACCTGACACACACACACACACACACACATAAAGCGGTCATCTTCCTGTTGTTTCTGTGTCTGTTTCCTGAATGTGACGCACACAGAGCTAGCGTAGCGGGCTAACCTGTCCTGCAGGTTCTTCTTCATGCCTTCGGCTTCGTCCAGCTTGCTCTGCGCCTGCTGCAGGTCCCGGAACAGCGTCCTCACCTGAGACTTGAGGTTCTCCACCTCCGATGCCACCTGGAGCAGAGGACAGCCTAAACACATCCTGCTGCTGCTGGAGGAAATGAATAAACACACACACACACGCACACACACACCTTCTCCTCCTTGGCAGCGTCATCTTTTGCCTCCGTCTGTGTAGTCTTCATGGTTTTCTCCACTTTACGGTTCTTCTCCTCCAGATCCTGGATTCTGTTGGATAAAATCAGACATTCTGTAGAAGAAACGTAACGATGTTTTGTGTTAAACCGCCGACTCATCAGTTCTTTAAAGAGTGATGGGCGGGGATTTATCATATTGTTTATCATTTATCAGAGAAAATGTCATATTTTGATTCATCATTGTCATGATTAATTTGAGTTACTGATGTTAAACCAAAAACAAAATCGACTGAAATGCTATTATTTGCGATCATCAACAAATATCAGCAAATTGTAAAATATGATTAAATGCAATTGCTGTGCTCAGCTGAGTGATATAAATCATATTTGTTTTAAGTAAGTAGCACCAAGAAGAAGCTTATTTCCACTGTAGATAGAAAAAAACTAGGAGTAAATTTAAACAAAAAATCTTGAGATTAATCTGAGAAACTTTCTAAAAAATATCAGATTTTTTTAAATCTTTGGACTTTCAAAGATGGAAAAAATGTGACTTTTGAAACGCAGAAATGTCCAAGGTTTTCCAGAAATTTTCTGAGATTAATTTCAACATTTCTGAGTTTTTCTAGCAAATTTTTCATTTTTAAAATGAATCTCAGAAATTTGATAGAAGACCTTGGAAAACATTGGAACTTTCTAGAAAATTTTTGAGATTAATCTCCAAATTTCTGAGTTTTTTGACAGAAATGTACTCCTTTTATTTCTCTTTCTATAGTGGCCGTCATATATTTCAGATGAGAACGTTTTTCAAGAACAAGATTTGTGCTTGTGGAGCTACGGATGCTGTGCCACGCACTCACTATCCTGCAAAACTATTTATCACCAAAAAAATAAGTAATAATATATATTTTTAATCATAATCTTTAAGGCCATCACAACAGTTCCATCATATATCGTGATCTAACTGTCGGTCCACATGGTTCTGTACCTGGCAGTGCAGGCCTGCAGCTCACTCTGCAGCTGCTCACATCTCTGCGTCTCGTTCCTCAGCGACTGCAGCAGCCGGCTCACCGTGGCCTCCTCGTTCTCCTGCCGCGACGTGGTCATGCTGAGGTCCGGGCGCCTGATGCGCTCCGAACCGCATGTTTGGTTCACGTCTTCCACACCTGCGTCCTGAGACGGGACACGAGGACACATCAGGATTTTCCCCCACAGTTCTACATGTCGGAATAGCACTTTTTTCTCCCCAACACAATTTTCCTGATTCCTCAGTTCTATTAGTCTGTTTTTAAAGCCCAAGTAGAAAACTTCTAAATTTATGGTTGGATGGATGAAACTGTGCAGAAATCATTAGTAATAAATCAGTTCCTGTTGTGTGCGTTACTGGGTATGTTACTGTGTGTGTTGAGTGTGTGTGTGTGTTGAGTGTGTGTCTCCTCACCGACACCTTGATGATCTCGATGAAGGAGTCCTCCTCGGCTCCCTGCTCGGCCTTCAGCTGCAGCTCAGAGTTCAGGGCCACCAGGTCGTTCTTCTCCGCCTGCAGTCGGGCCACCTGGGCGCGCAGAGCGTCGGCCTCTGCGCTCTGATTGGACCACACCGTGACACACGTCAACAACATGACTCCCACTACAGTCTGACTGCGGCTTCAGGTGGGAGACAGCCGGCAGAAGGATTGTGGTCCTGACCTGAGCTCCGCCCCCTGCCTCCGGCCTCTTGCTGAGCTCCTGGTTCTGGACGGTCAGCGTCTCTATGCAGCGGCGGGCCTCCTCCAGACGCTTCTCCAGGAAGTCCTTCTCCTGCCGCTGCTTCTCCTTCCACACGGTCAGGCCCTCGAAACGCTCCTTCATGGACAGGTTGGTCTGACGCAGCGCCTCTGGTGGACGGAATGTGAAGCGCGGAAACTCAGCCATCGAGTCGCTGCGTTTCAGTTACAGTGAAAGCCGCCCTGTATGAGGCCGTTTAAACCTCTCACCTTTCAGGTCGCGGTTCTCCTGGATCAGGATGTTCATCTGCTGCACCGTCTCCTCCAGCGTGCCCGGCTGACCCGGAGGGCGGGAGACGTCTCCGTTCACCATGGGGCCTCCTGACGCCATGCTGCCGACAGGAAGGAGCCAGAGATTAGCTATGATACGTCACTTCAACACCAAACAGCTCAATAAATCTAAAGAAGATCATTTATACTTTCAATTAAAATAAAAGTTAAGCGTTACCCTGTGATATATTATTCCCATGGGAACGAGGTCTGGGTCTTAAATGCATTTTAAAAAAATTATTGAGATGTTTTTGACAGCAAATGCAGAATTATTTGGAGCTTTTTTTAGATGCTAATCAGCTACTCTCAGTTGTAAAAAATAATACTTTGTTGCTGTGGTTACTCATCACAGCTGTCAGAAAGTGAAAAAACAACAACAACAACACAGCATCTAGAAACAGAGGGAATAATTGTCTAAATGTGAAATTAATAAAAAATATTAACAAATCTTACAAAAAGATCAAATCAGAACTAGCTTAACAAAGCTACTGCAACATGTTGCTAACATTAGTGGTGCTATTCTAAGAAAACATGCAATTTGTTTTAACCAACTATGTGTTGATTAATGATACAGAGGAACACAAAGATCTATGCTAATGTTTGGAAGAAAAAAAATTTAAAATAAAGAAAGCATAGCTTCCTGGTCTGCTTGTCAATATTGTCAATGAGAAATAATAGAATAAATTTAAATACTGAATGAATGGTTCAGATAGTTATTTTAATTCAGCAGCATGTTTTAAATCTCTCAGCTAAAGCCTGTTCGATAATAATAATAATAATAATAATAATAATAATAATAATAATAATAATAATAGGAAAAAAGTCTATGTGAAAAGAAAACATAATGTAATTGCTTCTAGAAAAAGAAAGAAAAGTACTCAGAAGAAGCTGTCATTTATTGTATCTAGAAAATTCTTATCTACCACATTTAAAGTACAGTGTAAATATGAAAATGTCAGACGTCACAACCACACCATTGATTCTAGTGATACAAATCTGCAGCACGTGAGTACGGTGTCCTACGTATCCCAAAAAGGTTCTGCCTGAGACACACCTACTAGTTTGGTAGACAAAGCTCAAAAGTTCCCCCAAACACTCCAATATTATACACAACTTAATGCTATCTTCCCCATATTTTGTTTTACTTATTTTGATTTTCACACAGGCTTAAGCAAACACAGAGTTGAAATAAATCTTAAAAAACAAAATCAAATCAAGTGGATTTGTTGCAACACAGCAGAAATCCACGTTGTTTTTGGCTTTGCTCTAAATAGCGCTAACTCTTTGTGCCAGATAATGAAGCCATAAAGAAAATGCTAAGAGTTTCATCTGCCGCTGGTGCTGATAGTTATTAACACACACCACCTTTCAACACTAAATCAGGGTAAAGTAAAATCTAAACTTCTGTTAAAATGTGTGATATCTCCAAACTGGAATGGAGTCCCATCCACTACCGCTTGGGGGCAGAGTATTCTAAAAGTAAAATTTCTCAAGTGTCAACTAATATCCACTCTAACAAAATATTACAGAAAGTAGTTATTTTTGGTTTGATAAAGGGCCAGTGGAATGGCTTTTAGACACTTCAACATTTGAAATAACCCCAAAGCAATTTCAGCAAAGTGAAAGACAAAATAATACATGAATTCCTGATCATATTTCACCACAAAGAAAAATCAAATGGTTTGACTACATTATTTTCCACAACTTTCTTCATATATTCCCCAATATTTTTTTTGCCAGATTTAAATTTGAACTTATTTCAGAAGTTGCAACAATTTATACATATTATGGGATGCTAAGAGATCTATGCTTTTTAGTACACACCTGAAGCATTTGAGTCAAAACCGCATAATATTTGGAACTATTAGTAACATCCATGCTAACAAAAAGGCTAATTCCATTTGAAGAAAAGTATTGTCAGAGCATGATGCTGCCACCACCATGTTTCACCATGGGTGTGGTTTTCTTTTGGTGACTTCTTTGTGGTCACAAGTTTAAATTTGGTTTCATCAGAACAGCATACCCATCTGCACAAAGTTCTGGAATATCCTAGCCAAGTGTGGTTGTTTTGTTTAAAAACGTGTACCCTTCTCCTGCCTGATACCTTTGTAGAATAACAGAATGTTGATCCTTTCTCACTTCTTTGGGCATCTGGATGCAAATGGACAATTTTTTTTATTTTATCTTTTAAAATCCTGCTGGAACAGCTCAGGTTTTACTATGATGAATGTGATTCTCTCTAATTTAAGGCAGGTACCAACTTTACAAGACTGAATGCGGTTTAAGGGTGTGAACACTTGCGGCTTATTGTTTTCCCAAAATATTTTTCCTCTAACCGATTTTTCTGCTTTTTAATTGAATTGTACAAAATATGTCACATCATGAGAGCAAAGTAAGACTTCTTGTACAATGACAGTGCTGATGATGATGCACGAAACATGGCAGAACAGGTAGAACAAAACAAGATTTGCTCTACCTATAAATATTGGTGTATAACAAGTTTACAATGGCGTTTTGCAAGTGGATAATGTAAAACACCATCGCCCTGATTAAGTGACTCAGCTCAGATGACCTAATCAGCTGATCGAGACACATTTCTTACAATAACAGAAGCAAAAGCTGGTATAATCGTCAACCTGCTTGACAAAAATGAACAATAAATGAGCAAACATGTCCCAGAAGAGTTTTCAACCAATTATATCACTGTAAACAATCAGTGTTTGTGCATTACTTCCTTATGACGCCGCAGTAAAAACACAAACTCAATGAAGCTACTTAAAACTAGCAATTTTTAAATTGTAGCCATAAATAAAAGCCTCTGCGGCGACAAAATAAATAAACGCCATGTTTTTCTGAGTTTCTCTTACTGGGAAACGACATGTTACTTTCACTTTAATTAGGTCAGCCTAACATGTTTGCAACTTTCAGTTAAACACCACAGAAAGAAAGAAAAAGTTAGCCCTAAGTGAAACACGCGGTGTGGTTTGAGTGGAGCCAAACTGCGTCACAACGGAGCTAAACGAGTTTAAAGGGTTTAACTCACCTGCTTCCAGCTGCCGAACCAAACCTCAACCCAGCTACTCGTTCTGACAACACGGACAGACTCAGAAAAAGGGCCGAAATGAGTCAACCAAGCCTCTGTGGCTGAGTCTGGTTGGGGAAATCGTAAAGCACCTTCCTGAGCGACAATATTATGGTGGTTTCCGTTTGAGACTTTCAAAATAAAATACCAAACTCACGCTCACGAGAATGCTACTGAACCTAATACTTGGGATGCTGGGTGCTGTAGAGGTAGCGCGAGCGCCCATTTATTCAGAGGACATAGTCAGCTCTCTGAACCGTCCTGGGTTCGATTCCCCCATCCTGGAACCTTTGCTAATCCGTCAAAAAAAAAAAAAAAAAAGTAAAAGGTTTTGTTGTGAAATTGTGCAGCTTCACTTCCTGTTTAGATCATTGTGAACACCGCCAACTTCAGAGGACGGTGACTTGGGTTTTTCACAGAGGTTTCCGTTTCCTCGACACGGCGTTAAAGACCAGAGAGTAGATCGGACAGTGAACAGCGTCTCCCACAGCGACTCAGAGTCTGGTGAACACGCCCATCAACATGTTATATACATCAGCGACACTCTACCGTGAAGGTCACGTGGCAAGACGTCAGCTGATAACGGGAAATCCCGACATTTGTCACCTTTGACTTACCAAGAGACGCCGTGGGGGTTTCCCTTTATCAAAAATCGATTAATAAAAATAATATAATGTCCTGTTCTAAACAATAAATGTTCAAAATTGGGTATTCAAGTTATATCTGGCTGGTCTAAATAATGCAGTTCATGGAATGCAAAAGTACATAATGCAGTTTTTTTGTGTGTACATAAATAAAGGTGTAAATTAAATCTTTGTAGCCATCTGAGTTGTGGAGCCGCAGGACAGAAAACGCAGGGCCGTAACACAGAACTTGGAGGCTGGGGGGAGGTGGCTCTAAAATCCTATCTGGAGTTTTCCTGACAACAGTGGAACACATAAAAACACGCAAAAAATTACGAAAGTTTTTCTTTTGAACCGTTGTAACCATTAAACCATCTCCCCTTCAGGTCAGCCTTATAAATGAAGACACATTGTTGATGTTATATTATAAAATAAATTACAATTACATAAGTATTGGCAAAGCTCAATGTCATTTTCACAGGTGGCAGGGAGTTGTTGTCAGCAGCTGCTGAAGGTAACTAAGAAGTTACTTATAATCTAACTTAGTTACCTTTTCAAAGTAACTATGCCATCACTGCCTTTGAGCATGCATTAATATATTTTTCAGTAAGACTTCATTTCTGTATTAAACATTTTTTAAATTAGTCTGACAAAAGACTGTTCATAAATGTCTTGTTTTTATTAGCTGTAAGATGATATAATGACCATAAATTAGGCTTAAAATGTGAGTCTGCATAGAATTAATATAGATAATGTGTCTTAATCTAGTTAGTGAAATACATGTAATCCATCCATTCTCTATTTGGCACGTTTATCCATGGAGGGGTCATGAGTGGTTCTGGTGCATCTGCAGTGGTGAACACACACACACACACACACACACACACACACACACACACACACACACACACACACACACACACACACACACACACACCCACACACAGATGGGCCCCAACTGGGAAAGTCTGCAGGTTACATAATGCGCCCAAGTTAATTGCTCATACAGGTTTATTAAAGGACAACTGAAGGTAAAACGCGGGACCCAGACATGTGCAGGTTTTACAAGACCATGCAATTCATACACTTAAAGTTTTCTTCTGTTTATGCTATTTTGTGACACTTCTATGTTTCAGATCTGTCAAATTTTGACAGCAGACAAGGATAAAAACAAAAAGCTGTTTTCAAATCACAATGTCTGCATGGGAGAAACGATTTCAAAACATACTTTAATTTATTATTATTATTATTATTATTATTATTATTATTATTATTAGTAGTAGTAGTAGTAGTAGTAGTAGTAGTAGTAGT